>APFE031066174.1:56363-167875 GCA_000404065.3 Pinus taeda
TCAAGAAAAGATAGAAAAGATAGATCAACGCCTTAGAATTCAGCCTCTTCGAGGGGGAAACCTCCTTTACATTACATAAATGAACAATTCTTAGATGATTCAAATGACAAAACCTCCTTTCTATATATAGGAGTCTAAGGAGTCACAATGTAAACCAGCCGACTTAACAATAATAATATAAAGCCACAAAAATAACAATAGAGGGATTCTATGGGGCACAGTAATAACAATATGGGGGCAATAGGGGAACAACAATATTAATAAGGGGTATAACTACAATAGTGATGGGGTAATCACTAGTATTATAGGGACCCAACAATTGATGACATTCATCGACTATAGGGCTATGATGAAAATGTAGCATTAGAATTTTCTTTGAATTTTCCTGGTAAGATGTATGTGGTAGGAGGGATGATAGTGGACCTGGATGAGGACACCATGGTAGAAGTAACATGGATACCACAAACTAGGGAGTGATGGCACAATAGGAGGATGCAAAAACCATAAGTTATGGACTAATTTCTTGATCGAGGAGAAGGTTTGGTTAGGAAAGGCATTGGGTTTGACCTTAAATCACTACTAGCCCCTTCAAGAGATGTAGTCATGGTATTGCAAATATAGTTTACATGTCAGGGTCACCATGAGGTAGTTTACTTGTAGTCATTGAGGTTGTTGGATCACCTGAGGCATGGTAGGTTTATTAACCTAGCTTTCCTCATCTAGAGAATGATTCAAATTATGAAAACCCTTGTTTAGAAGTATAACCACCCTAGAAATGCGCTCTCATAGTAAGGCCTCATAAAAATCTTGGTCGAACATTCACTATAGAGAGTAGGCCACATATGGAGTGATGTAGTGAGGGAATCAACAAAAGTATTAGCTATTTCAACTAATCTTGAAGTTTCAACTGTGACAACTCCACCCAAAGAGAACCTTGATGCAACTATGGATAATGAAACTATTGTAGCTTTTGAATACATAAATAGGGAATAACCTATTACAACTCTTATAGGAGAGAAGATCCCTATTGCAACTTTGGTAGTAGAAATCCTTCCTATAATGGTGCAACAAGAAGAAATCAACCATGATAGTGAAGTAGGAATTATTGGGATCAATCACTTCATGAAGAGGTTTAGGTGAACAATAAAGAGACTGGTGTATGTAGAAACACCAAGGAGAAAGAGGATGAGGTACACTAAAAAGTAAGAGCCAAATCCAGTTGTTATAACTGTATTTTCCACTCCATTATAGTGAGAGAAACCCAAGTTCATCTTACCTTAGTTGTTGGCTAGAATGCATCCATTTTTTACCTTTTATTTTACTTATGTGAGATTTACCCATGTTAAATGGGTGAAATTACATAATTGATCAATTTATCATAATTATTTCGCTAAAATATTATAATTATGACATGTTATTCTCTCATCTAAAACACAAAACAAAACAAAACTGGAGACCTAAGATCAGCTCAGATTTGACGCAATAAAACCAATGGAGATCAAAATGGATCCAAAAAAACATACAGAACTAAATGGAAACAAGAGAAAACCAAATAACATAATTAAAAATACGATATATAAAGACAAGGAGGGAAAGCTCTCATTGAAAGTACTGATTCTCTTATGGAAAAATTCACACACAAGGAGCCATTACTCTGTAACCCTATGGCCCTAGCAATATTACCAGACAACAAAATATATGAATAACTCAATAATAGATATAAATATCGATATATATGATCAATTAGTCAATCATGCATGTAACCTTTGCACTAAGGGTTTGAGTTGACATCTGCAACCCTCGCAGATTGGTGAAGGGTGTTGGGTTTGATGCATAAACTCTATGCTCCATGATGGGCCTCTAAATTAGACACAAATTAAGGACCATCTAACATTTATTAGGCACTTTAAAGATATATTAAACCTCTCCTTCTACACTTAATAATGTTTTATTTCTTTAATATGTTCTTAGGAAGGTTTAGATATCATTGCATATTATGTGCCTAATATTATTTATTTTTGAAGAATATTGTGAGAATATTGGGCAGATTATGAAGATTTGGAGGAGGAGATAATCTAGGGACTTGCTACCTAATAAATGAGTATCAATAATGGATAATAAAAGAACAAAATATCATTAAAATATTGAGAAATTCTCAAGGTCACGTAATTGAGAAAATCTAGGAATGTGTTCACTGTCATTTAATGCAGATTTCTAGCGTTGGGAACCAGATCCACTATTTGAGGGATTTTGGAGGGAAAAATTTCCTCCTTTGAATAATAATGTTTCCTCATTATTTTTTATAAGTTCCAGTTCTAATTTTCCTCTAAAGGCATAAATTGCTTAGTCTTCTTGTGGAGAAAACATGTTTTTTTGCAATTCCACTTTCATTTCTAATAGGGATGTACTTGGATTGATTCAAATAATGAAGTTTGGTGCCATTTTTAGCTTATTAAGCTTGGTATCCTTCATATGAATCTGATTATCCTTGGTCCTCACCATCCTAGGAGCCTCAAAGCCCTTTTGTATAATTGTTTTTTCTTCTTTTCACTTCTTATTCACATGCATCTTTTATTCCTGTTTTTCCTATTTCTGCAATTAGTATTGATGCTTCTTTTGTTGTAGGATTGGGATAAATGATTGAAGTCAGTTATTTTGTATATTATTTACATATTCAAAATCATGATTCGTCCTTATAACAACTTTTAAAAGTCATATTCATCATTGAGCTACTTGGATTGGTTTACTAGTTCACAATTCTAGAATTTCTAGAAGTCCCTTGTAGCAAAATAGTAGTAATTCTGTATTATTTTTTAGAACATATTAATGAGTTTCATTTGATTTTATTCAAATTTTATCAGGTCATAAAAAAAATTCAAGTTAATAAATTGTTTTACCCCATTTCATTTTCACTTGATTAGGTTAGGAACTTGATAGGTTAACTAGCTCACTAGTTCTTGAAAATCCCATTTTTAGAGTAGCAATTTTCTTCTATCTTTTAGCACATGTTAACAAGGGTAGTTTAGAGTTAATCCACTTGGAATGGGGTCATAATACATCCTAATGAATAAAAAAAATCCATCCCATTTGAATTTTATTTACTTGGGAATTTAGCAAGATTCTCGCTCCTATAGCATTACATGCCTCGTGTAGCAATTGCCTGTAGCAAACCTGTAACATCACTTTCCTTAACCATTTTTCATCCCCAATGCAACTTTGACTTGGTGTAGATGAATAATTACCCCTGGGATATAAATCAATGATTGGGGAATATAAAATACCACTTAGGAGTTTCCTTTTTATCCCTGCAACACATCTCAACAAATTGGGTTAAGAGACATATTTATGAATTGGATAGCACAATAATTGTTTCCTTGATTGCCACATGAAGTATATAATGAAATTTTTCAATGGATATAACCTCTTTGGAATGTAGTGATTTATTACATTTTCTTTCCTTCATGCATTTTATATTACTTTACTTTCTTTACTCTTAAGTTAAGACTAGGTTCCCTTTTCAATGCAACTTTCACATCCTGTGATTAGGCTGGTGTTTGATTTCCATTACTGCAATTAGGATTAGTGTTTATATTTGAGAAAGTTGAATTTCCATTTATATGATTATTTTAGGTTATATTTCATGATATGAACTCCATTAGATCATATTAACTAAAGGACACATTGTATGTTGCACATATAGTGCTGACACCTCGTAAGTCTGTATGAACCCTGGGGTTGATAATTTACATTGGTAGCCTTGGGAGTTGCAACATTATTGTTGCACTACAAATGCTCATCACTTTTTGGCATCGTTTTTGGGGAGGTTTCAATGTATGTATTGTTTTCTTCCATAGTTGATTCATTTATTTTACTTTTTGCAAGAACAAAAAATTTCATTAAGCATATTGCATTTCAAATACAGAAAAATTGCATTGCATCAACATTCCTATTTTATTAAAAAAAATAATAAAATAAAATACTTCTCCAACACCAAACCCCCAATTTGATTATGTGGTGTAGTGATAATCACATCACCATCCATTTTTGCAGGTAGAAGAAGAAGAGGTGGCAAAGAAGGTATAATAAATTGATGGAGATGGCGACAATGAAGAAGATCCTCTCGGATTTCCCATTCAATATTCTAATATCAATGTTCATATGAAGAACATCAATCCATATTTCCTTCCCAACTTCCATGGTATGAGGTCAGAGGATCCATAAACCTTTCTCTTTGAATTTGAAACCATTTGTAGATCATATGGATACATACTAAACACTCAAAAGTTGAGATTGTTTCCGACAACATTGAAGGATAGAGCTCTTAAATGGTTCATGACTTTAGGGACTAGTTCAATAAGATAATGGAATGATATGCAAAAGATATTTCTAGAAAAATAGAAAGACCATGATCTTAAGGAAGAAATCTTTAGAATGATTCAAAAATAATATGATAGCCTTGATGATCTAATAGAGAGGTCAACATATAATGTTAAGAGTGAAAAATTACATCATTTAGAATCTGAAACACTAAAAACCATCTTACTTAGAACAATTAGGGATGAGTGGATTGATCTCCTTTCTCTCATGAGTAGAGGTGATGTATACCAATTATAATTTGAAGAAATTTGAGAAACATGCAAACACATATCAAGAGGAAGGAAAAGAGTAGGTAAACCAGCATCAATATTGGTAAGTCAAGCTAAACTTGGAATTTTTTTATGACTTTAAAACATAAATTCTTAGCAATCTAAGTGAACAAACAGAAATGTTAAGAATGCAATATGGGGAAAAATAAAGATATTTCTATTTGTGTTGTCCATGCAGAATCACATGTTATTAAATATTTCCCATCATTACCAAGGTTGAAGGAATTTTACCAAGAGGACAATGGAGAAATTCAATCGCCAAAGAAGATATGTTATGTAGCTCGAAAACGACTATGGCAGCCTAGTCAACTTGGTATGATGCAACAGGCTAAGTCACAATTTTAAGGTTATGCACATCCATCCTTAATATTCTCCTCAATATATTCCATACCCAACTCCACCCTATCCCTACCATCCAATGCCACCATAACCCCAACCCCAACCACATCTATCTCAAAGATCCACTCCCACTCAACTACCTGTACCACCATTTGCAAACCCACACAAGGAAGTAACTCATCCCACTTATAATGCTCAGGTACAACACATCTTAACATCTCCTCTTGATCTAAATGGTATTCATCTTATATTAGGAAGAGTGTTGCAAAGAATATATTCTCTTGATGCCTTGAAGGACAACACTCAGAAAAAGAAGATTCAAAGGAGAAGACCAAAGAATCATGGGATGCATTTGATGAAGAGAAGACATCAGAATTAGAGATTGAGAAAGTTCCCTCATGTTTACCATCAGATCCTCCATGTGTTAAAGAGAATGATCAATCAAAATGAGGAATATATGAATTTCATGGTATAAGAATACATGAAGAATAATCCATATGAGAAAGCAAACCAAGGGCATCAAAGCTATATTGAGGTTTGGTTCCAGAAAATCAACAACGTGGAGGATCACTCTCTTCTTCAAAAATATTGATATCATCCAAGTCAAAGCATTTGGCCTCTAAAATTAAGGTACATGTCAAAGCATACATTTCGAGCCTACCGATGAGTTTATTTGTTAACTTGATGTTCACATGGTTCCATTGGAAGTATTCCTATAATTGAAAGATATTTTGTTTTTCATGTAGAGTATAATAGAAAATGAAATAAAAAGTGAAAAATAAGAGGAAAAAAATAAAATCTCAGGTGAAAACCTCCTTTGAGGTTCTTAGTTAGACCTACTAGTTGAAAACATTATCGAGGCAGCTAGTAGGCCTAGAAAAAAAAAAAAAGAAAAAAAAATGAAAAGGAAAAAAAATATTTTCTCCATGTATCTCTCTTTGATCAATGCAGGTGCTCTCCAACCTTCGCAAGCAACAAAAACAATTAAGCACCAAAATAAAATATTGATGAAAAACCTATTCAAATAAAGTCAAACTTGGGATTTTTCCTCCTTTGCTTAGGTGTTCCAACAGGACCAAGGCCATGTCAATCCATCAAACACATCCATTTCCAACATCCACCCATTATTTCCAAGCCTTTCCCATTCATTTTCCTTGTTGTCCTAAAATGTTACGGGAGGGTTTTGTTTCACTACAGGAGGCCAAAATACATAGAGAAAAAAAATATGCATCTATAAACCGAGTTGTTTCATGGATAGATGCATATGGGTCATGGTAACATTCTCAATAAACTTCAAAAAATTTCAATCCACACATCTCAAGAAATTGACCTCCAACACCTACAACTAGTTTTAAGTTTTCTCGAAATTTGTGCATCCATTGGCTAAGAATATTTTATGGGTAGGTGAATAATAATGATTAAGACATGCTAAAATTTTTTTAGGTCAATCCAGTCTCCCGTTAAGAGATATGAATAAAACAATTATGATATAGGAGATTGTATTGAAATGCTATAAGAGGGACCAAAATTGGTATAGAAGCTCACCTACAAGCTTTCCTCCATCCTTCCATCCATACCATCGCATTTACATACCCCTCACTCATATAAACATCTCTCTCCACCCTCCAATCAACCAAAAAGTAAAATGTGATGTTCTCATCGTAATGATACAGGAATGTCGTGTAATGCTACAAGAGGTCCTGTAATGCTACATAATGAGTTTGTGCAACTACAAGAGGAAGATCCAACAAGAAGAATAGCCCAAAATTCCATTATGCCTCAAGGAAATGATCAATAAGGCCCATACATCCAATACAATGGGATTATCACTTTATTCCCTAACTACTAGTAGTCTCATGCATAATGTGTTTTAACCAATTTATTTGTTAAATATGGCCCATTTATTTATCATTGTTACATTACATTATTCCCCTATGTATCTCCCTATGTACCCCATATTATCCACACTAGCTATACTACAAAAAAACAAATGTTTCAGACCTCAATACACCCTTCATCCTATCATATGGAAAATAATTGCTAAGACAAGTGCTAAGACTCAAGATCATCCATAGTGCTAGCATTCATCTTCATTTCTTCTCTAGGTTTTACATCACAAACTCTAGGTCTTCCTCTATTGCATCACACAAGCACTAAGAACTCTCCATGACAATTATATAGATAAAATAATGAGTATATTCTAGACAAAGGCATTATCTTCCCTCTGTACATAGTAGGAAATGGAGGTGAACATTAGTAAAGTGGACTAATTACACAAGAAATTTAATTTAATCCACAAGATAAGGTCTCCAAGTGAAGTTCTCTCTCTCCAAGGTATAGAATTCAAGAAACCAATCCTTATGTGGTGCACTCTCTATGCATGGATCGCAACTATCAAGTTTTCTTCATCACAATAATTCTTGCTTTCTAAGGCAATCATCCCATGCTCCTCAACACATGTATCTTGGCTCTGTAATCAATCCCATGTAATGTTCTCTCAACCTAAGCATCTATAATCAATTCCATGTAATATGTTTTTTTGTCTAAGGGTTATGTATTGCATGGTCTTGCATACCTCCTTTGGCCTAGGGTTTTTGGAAAAGGACTTGATAAATAAATGATTGGATATTCATTTCTAAGGACTTGATCATAGTGAAAGGTTGATGATTTATAAGGGTGTTATGAACAATGGGAACACAAAAGAACTCAAACTACACATAAATAAACAACTCAACACAAGAAATGAAAATTGACATATTAACATAACAATATCCAAGTAAGTTATTGAAATTCAACTAATTATACCTTATTCTTCATCTAGATAAAAATATCGGACCACCTTCTGCCTTATATCATATCAAATTCCAATTGTGATGGATAATGGCCATATTGTTGCTTCTGTCAAAACATGGGAGATGGACAAGTTAAAGTAAGTAATATCCAATCATATACTTTTTTGTAAAAAATAAAATAAATAAATAAATATAATTTCGGATATTAAATATACTTAGAAATTTGCATGCTAAGGATTCTAAACTTGTTTGGCCATTGTGATGTGTGGCACGATATTTGGCAAGCCTAGCCTTTGAGGCCTTATCCTGAAACATACACTAATTCAATTTAATTATGCACCAATAAAATATAAAAATCATTTAATGAATTTGAAATAATATTATGACCAAATTTAAATACATGTATGCTCTCCTCATCAGAATTCCTCCATGCCTCTGCTCTATCATATGATTTCACGAGCTATTTCCATACTTTCACACTTACATCAATTGGCCTTCTTTTAACCCTTAGCTTGGGAGGAATTTTTTTATATTTTTTGTTTGGTTGCAATAGAATCTCTTGTAGTTTTGAGTGATTTGATTTTTTACTTGCTTTACTAGAAAACTTGTCCCAAATTCAGGCCGCATGTCATGGATGACTACCTTTTGAAGGTGGATGGGTATCTTTAATAATGGAAGATGTATATGCTCTTTGAAGTGTTGAAGGCATGATTCATTCAACCTACGATTGAACACTTTCTCGACATCTATTAATATGATTTCCAAAGAGATAACATCATAGTCTACCTCGGTTTGATATGTACCAATGCAATATGCATAAGTACCTATAATAGTGGTGGAAGCAATTTGTGTCCTAGGAGTGGGTGGGACATTGGATGTCTCTCTTCCTTGTTCCACATTCTTAGAGGTTATTATGATTGATTTTTTCCTAGATCATTTTTCTTGATGCAAGAGTTGATGGGGAATCAATCGATTCCCTTTGATAGGGTTTCTTTGGTTGGTCTATTTCAGTTCCTTTAGTACATTCTTCCACATATTTGGCAAGCATGGACAAGTCTATACCTTCTATTTTATTCACTGCATCTACCCCCAATACAGAAGTTATTTCCTCTTTAGATTTCTCACTGTCATGTCCCTATATATGTACAGCAAAATTTTTAATTTAAAATTAGAAATTAAAAAATAAACCTTAATTTCTTATTTTATAATTTTGAAACTAAACTTGGGTCAAGTCCTGCTAGCACAATTGGTTGAGGATGGGTCTCGTTAGTAAGGAGACCCAAGATCAAACCTCACGGGGGGTGGTTGTGCCTTGTGCTAGGGGAGGAGACATGCTCAAAATCCAGTCAGCTTAGGGTTGGTGTGGCCTAGGTCGGGTTTGATCCTTGGGTGACATTGCTGGAGTAGTATCCCCTAGGTCGTGACTCCTCAAGCTGCAGGTCAAGCTTGGAGGATCAAAGAAAACTTGACAAACAAAAACAGAATGAAGCTAAAAACTAAAAAATACAATTCAAGTAAGAAATGGAAAATGTGCAAATCTATAAATTGAGTGTGAAATACCTCATTCTTGCAAGAATCAAATCCCTTTGCTCATTTCCCTTTGTTAATGCTTGAAATTTTTTGACATCCTATGGTGATTTGTTTCCTCCATGCTCTAGAAAATTTATTCTCTTTTCTCCCTTCCCTCTAACTGTTTTAAACAATAATAGTGAAAAATGGATGGAAAGGGGTTTTATTGTTTCCCTCTGGTAGGGGGTGAATGAGATGAAAAAATTGATTTCATGGCTTCTAGAGACCGAATCACACCCACAAATCAATTTTTATTTATTTACATCCACAACATGGGAGGAGAGATTCATCAAAATATCTTCCCAACATCAACAAAGATCCAATCAATTAGTTATTTGCTTTCATAACCTCAATGATTGCTCCAACTATGGTTTGCTCCAACTCTGCATAGAACTTTAGAGCTCCCCTAATTTGCAATTAGTGAGTATTAGAATGGAAATATGGTGAATGTATCACATTGTTTTGGTCCAATAGTTAGGATACACAATATGTTTATCCATTGTGCATGTCAATTATAGATTGGAAATGATTTTTATTTTATTTTTTGATTTGGTCTAATTTGTAGTCATTGTTGTCTTTGCACTTTGCAAAGTCAATGTGGGTGGCTTCCACATTATTGTCATTCTTTATGAGGTTTAATTGAATACCAATATTGGATGTGAAAGATGCATAGGCACATGGGATAATTATACCTATAATAATACTAATACTAATACTAATAATAATTATAATAATAATTATTATTATTATTATCATTATTATAAATATTAATTAATGTGGTTGATATAAATATTAATAAACGTGCTCAATATACATCTATCAACATTTATCACCACATTTTTTAATGTGGTTGTGCTAGTTGAATACTAATATTGGATGTGTAATGTGCATAGGCACATGTAACGAGTTGAAATGTTGGTTGATGTAAAGCCCTATAAATGTTGTTTTGACCCTGCAATGAAGGGTGTTTTATGTCATATTTTCCTAGCCCACTAATGAATTTGGTGTGATTTCAAAATTTCTAATTTTATCTTAATAGCCAATGAATCATAATGTAACAATCCAGTAGTTATAGTCACATACACACATTTTCATGTTTAAAGGTTGTGTTGCTTAGTAATTATGTATACATGTGACAAAAACATATTCGATCCTACTACTAAATCTTTACTCCTTTATAGGGTGGATATGGGCGTTGAAAATATATCTCATCCACATGTTAAATTATACTAATTATTATATTATATATTCAGTTCATTTAGAATATTTTAAATCAAAATTTGAAAATAGTATATTCTCTAGCATATAAGGTCAAATGATTTTTTTTTTTAATATACAAAAATACAAATATTTGCTGGTTTAAAATTATGGATGAAGATTTGAATTAAGTTAAATGAAAATACGAAAAAAAAAAAAAAGAAAAAAAAAAAGTAGTCCATCAGTTTTCATAATCCTCATCTAATATTTATAAGAGTTGTGTCATGTCACCATATTGGGAGTATAAATTAACAAAAAGGGTAAATATTAAAAATAGGGGCATTTTAGTTAGAAAGGTGCAGTGAAAACTAGCTAAGCTTAAATTGATGGCGCGTTTAGAAAATTGGATTTAGAAACAATGAAGTGCATAGATGCTATGTGACTAATGTCATTTTTGTGTCTTACAAGATTTATAGGAGGCCATGGACAGAGGACATGGATGATGTAGACAAACTAAATCAATGAGAGGAAACAGGGTGGCCATAGAATCAGATATAAAATCAAAAGATACAATAAAGGTAAGAAGACAAAGCAACCTCGACCAAAGGAGGATGGTGTTTATGAATTCACAAATGATATAACATAGACGAGATAAAGTTGTATAAAATATGTTGTTTTTTTCAAATCTAAAACATGATATCGATATGTCAAATATATGAGTAAAGTGACTTTTTGTGTTGGGTAGCATAATGAATGAAATGATATAATTGGTGTACTAAACATCATTGACTATGTTATGTATTATAGGGGAAAGACAAGGCATGGAAATAGATCATGTCATATTAAATAAGGACACAACAAATGTCATAGGATATCCAGTAAACTATCAAATTTTGACTTTATGAAGCATTTTGTGATATCTCCATCCGTTTTCATAATATTATTAGAATTTATAGTGTATTATCCAACTTTGAAATAAATTAATGCATTTTGTTGATATTTTAAATGGAGTTTGGAACAAGTACACAACCTAAGTGTTCAACTAGCAAAAGCAAAAAATATATCTATTTGTGTGTGGACCTAAAATTGTTAAATCACAAATAAACCAGTGGGTGGAATAAGATATGACAATGGATACTTCAGCCGCAACAAATAATTTCACTAAAGAAGAGGTTGGTCAATATTATAGTACATGGGATGGGATTTGTTAAGCGATATTTGATTATATTTCCTTGAAATTGATACATTTATGATTTTTCTATTTCTTGCCAAACATTAAATAATGGTTTCATTTGTCAATAGGTAGAAGATGGTGATGAAAGAATGACTACTAATACCAAAGATGATCCAAATGGGCTATTAATATTTGGAGAGGATTATCTAAACCATCCTTTAAACCATACCAAGGTGAAAATAGCATATTTAAAGAGAACTCTACCACATAAGAAATTTGAACAACTGATGAGATTCACATACACTAATGACTACAATATGCTACCAGCTAGCGACATTAATGATGATGAGCATGATAGTGAAAATGAAGTGCATAAAGAAAGATTGAATGAGATGCATACAAGTTTCTTTTGGGATGGAAACAATTATGACAATAATGATCATATGGTTGATAGTAATGATGACTACAATGGTAATTACTACCAATGTAATGATGATTATGACAACATGCTGAAAGACTCCATCAAGCAAGTAGAAAAGCCACCTATGTTCAAATTGGGTGCAAGTAGAACCTCAAAACTTGATACACATTAATATTTTTAAAAATCACGTCACTATTTGGTTGGTCAGACAAAGGATTCATGACCCTATTGAAGTGAATTGAAATCTATTTCTTATAATGCATTTTCAATTGGTTTATTTAATTCGTAAACATTCATCAACTTTGTTTATACTTCTTTAAGGAGATTTTAAAACCATATATTTTATATGAATAGTCATAATATATATTGACATATCAAAAATGTTCATCATAAGTCAAACATTCAATTGATCAAATATTTGGAAACCTTATAGGGCACTAAAAACAAAAATATTTCCTGAAGAGAATGTGTTGCCATCAACTCACAAAGAGGCACTTCAGTTGTTGGTTCAGTCAGGGATTAAATATAAGAGAATTCATTCATGTAAAAATATTTTCATTTTCGATAGAGATGAATATAAATACAAGGAAGAATGTATGCAAAGATAAGAGATATAGTACAAATGTAGAAGGTCCTATAGTTCCAAAGAAGGTTTTACGTTACATGCCAATTATACCTACACTTCAATGAATGTTTTGTGGCAAGTAACCTCCATAATTGATGGACTAACATGGAAATTGAATAGGAGTAAATATGGATTCATGTGAATTATGGCCGACTCCAAAGCATTGAAACACATAGAGGAAAAATGGCCAACAAAATGCAAAGATGGACCCCATAGTACTAAGTGTGGTCTTACAATTGATGGAATTTTCCCATTCTCTTTCATGAGCTCAAATTATAGTGTTTGGCTAGTCAGATTGATAGTATACAATATTCTCCCATGGATGAGTGTTAGAAAGGAGCACCTTATGTTGAATCTCATTGTTCTAGGAAAACATCACATTAAAAACATGGATGTTTTATCTTGCACCTTTTATTAATCAGATGAAACTTCTATGGAAAGGCATAAGAATGTATGACATATCACTTCCTCCATCAAATAGGTCCTTCATTTTGTCGGTGTGCTATGTTGGACTATTCATGATTTCCTAGGACTTGGTTGTTGTTTTGGTAAGATAATTTTTTTATAACTATTTACGCTCATAATTTATTGTCATCCCAACGTTCATACTTAGCTTTGTGATATTATCTTGATGTTATTATCCTTATTGAATTGCATGGCTTCAAACAAAGGGGATATTTGCAAGTCTAAGATGTGCAGAAATTTTTTAAGTGTGGTATTCTAAAGACCTTTGTAAATTTATTTATGCAAACAAAATGGTTTTTCTACCACTAGATCATAGGTTTAGAAACTACCATAAGAATCAATATGATGGAAAAGTTGAAAATAGAGGCCCTCCCATGATTATGGGTCCAACAAATTGCATTAAGAAGTATGAATATGCTAAATTGAAGGCTTGGTAGGATTTTTTTGATGGGGGTGATTCTATTGAAGAACTAGAACATGTTCTAATTAAGATGCCAGAAGGGATGAAAAGGAAATCAATTTTTTATGAGATCTCGTATTAAAAGGATCAATTAATATCTCACCTAATAGATCCCACACACATCTTTGACAATGTCCCAAATTCAACTTTTCGACATATAACAAGTAAAAAGAAGGACACCTTGTCTCTGAGGAGAGATATTTCTCTTTTGTGTACCAAATTTGATAGAAAACATTTGTGGACAAATGAGGAAAATGAAAAATGTGCAGAAGATCCATGTGTTTTGAAAAAGAAAGAGTAAAACCAAAAAAAAATCCCACAGGTTCAATAAGGGAACTTACTAGCTATGGTTCATCATTAAATATAACTTTTACAATTGATGGACATATCAAAAGATTTAAAACACATGATTTTCATAATTTTATGAAGGTATTATATATCATCATTTAACATTTATTGCTATAGTTGATTAGGTACTAAATATATTATGATATTCTATTGTGTGACAAAAATAACTATTGATGATATTTGATAAATATGTTTGACAACATATTATCCCATTGGAAATTGGGGGGATCCATATCTTATTGTTGACTTGAGTAATTCCATAATTCGATTGTTAACATTTGCAAGGTAAGTGGTATGGAATATTCATGTGTGAGAAACATATATATATATATATATATATATATATATATATATATAATATATATATATATATATATATATATATAATATATATATATATATATATATATATAATATATATATATACATATATACATAATATATATATTATATATATATATATATATATATATATATATAGTATTGCATTTTAAGTTTTTCTGGAAGGTTCATACTAATTTAGTATTCTTATATAGGTGGGTGACATCCATGGAGATCCACGAATGTGAACTGCCAAAATGAAGAAGCAAATTACAGAAATTGTATGTGTATTTGAGAAAGAGCTCCCTACAAGTTTCATGGACCTATAAGTCCACTTACTTATGCAACTAGTCGATGACATTGAATTAGAGGGTGTCGTATCGACAAGGTGATTTTTTTTCTTTGAGAGACATATGAAAAATCTAGAAAGATATGTTTGAATAAGGCACATCCCGAGGGTTGCATGGATTATGTTTATGTATTGAATGAATCATTTTTCTTCCTATGTGAATTCATTGGTAAGGATTTCGAAGATGGGTCACACTTCTAGGATGAAGAATGAGCATTAGATATTATTGATGGAGAAAAACCACAATCTAATGGTGTTCAAGTTGAAATTAGTAAGCAAGCTCATGATCATTGTGATTTTCTTTTATTGTGATCATTAATTTACTCTGTAATTTATTTGTCAAATTAACAACATGGCTTTTGGATTTTGAAATAATAATGTTTCCACGGAATAGGTGTAGACGAAAGTATTATACTCGACAAGTTTATTCTATAACACATGGAATTTATGAACAAATGGATTGATTTGTATCATAAAAAGAGAGAAGAACTTTTAGAAGGAAGGATATAATTTAAGATATCTAACCCAAGGAATACCTCATTTCCTATTGATCTGCAAGGGAAATGGGCCAAATATCCTTTCTCGACACCAACATGATAGGTGAAATGCATAGAGAAGAACCTGGTCTTATGACCCCTTGGTTCAACAATTCATGTACCTGCTTCTTTATCTCCTTCATCTCAATAGTCGACAATATGTACATACTAATGTTCGACAAAGGAGAATCTTGCTACAAGTGAATGTCATGTTGCATCTCACGCTTTGGAGGCAACCCACTTGATTCCTAAAAAATCCCATCATAGTTAAAAACAATTTCATAAAATTCTTTTTTATGAATGGGATCACAACCTTGGAAAGCTTCAAATGTCTTGGCATCTTTTTCCCTCACAACCATGAGCATGCACCCTTTGTTGGAATTAATCAACCTCTCCATCTAACCTGCACTGAATTTTGTGCGATGAGCTCTAACAATGTTTTCCACCCCATCTTTCATGAGATGATACTTGTTTTCATGGCGAAATAAAATTGCTTTCCTGTCATACAAATATGGACTCCCCAATATAATACCACAAATATCCAAGGGTAAAATATCAATATCAACCTCATCTATTATTTTGGATGCAATCACAAATCTAGATCTACATTGCTTGGTTACAAGTAATTTTTCTTTATCAAACACCCAACCAAGAAGGTATGGTTTTTGATGAGGCCTGGTCCCTAATCCTAACTCTTTAACCAAGGATTCTAAAATCAAATTTTCTTGTGAGCCTCAAGCAAACAATGTTTCCATTTTAGTATCTTTCATTACGACTCTAATGTGGAATAATTCAATTCTCTTTCGTTCATTAACAAGAGACTCATTTTAAGAAGTTGTACTTGTTAGAGAATTATATATTATAGAGCATTGAAACACATAAAATATATTGCAGTTAAACATAGAAAACACATAAAACAAGAGAGACACAGATATACGTGGTTCACCCAATTTGGTTTACATCCATGGAGAAATAGCCAGTCCTTCCTTTTATATTATCTAGCAAACTGAAGAGATACAACCTACAACAAATATGTTGTATTTCCCTCTTTTCTCTCACACAATCTCCTCTCTCTTTCTCACTCAGAATACAGATCTACATAGACATAATACAATTCCCTCATATATAGCGAGGGGTTTCCTTCTAGGGAAAAAACCCTAAATTAAACATAACTTCTATTGTCAGATCTCCACCTAATGAATGGCCTAGATTGACTACGAAATTAAAACATTTTACAAGGCAAATTTACATCTATTTTTAGCTTCGGGGCACTGCCCCCGATCCCCACTTGGGGGGGGGGGGGGCTCCAATATCGTAGCCCCCCCCCCCCCCGACCCACCTTGTAGTGTACTTTTAGGGGCGACTTATGAACTAGGGTCCAATGTGGTGATACCTCAAAATAAAGAAAATAATTAGGTTCCACACCCAACAATCTCCCAATTGGGGACTGATTATAGCAACTCCACCACTACTTCATTTATTGGACAATGACTCCACTTTGGACCTTGATGTTTCTCATCTTCTTCATAATACTTGAAGACCAATTGAAACTGAGCAGACTCTCAATTTCTCCCTGGTTATAAATTTTGTTAACATATCTGTAGGATTTTGGCTAGTGTGTATCTTTTCCAGCTTCAATTGTCCATCTTCTGATGCAGATCGTATGAAATGGTACTTGAGCTGTATATATTTAGTCTTGGAATGAAATATAGAGTTCTTTGCAAGATGTATGGCACTTTGGCTATCACTGTATAACTTGCCCAATTCCTACTTCTTACCCAATTCATCCAGAAACCTTTGTAACCAAATCATTTATTTACTAGCCTTTGTAGCAGCAACATACTCTACTTCCATTGTTGAGAGTACAACAACACTTTGCAGTTTTGAGACACAACTGGCAGATGTTCCACCTACAGTAAACACATACCGTATGGTACTCCTCATGTTATCTCTATCACCCACCATATTTGCATTAACATATCCCTGTAGAGCAATGTTTGAACCACCAAAGCATAATGCTTGATTTTTTGTACCTCTCAAATACTTGAGAATCCACTTCACTGCCATCCAACGTTCTTTTCCAACTCCCACTGCATGTACAATATCATGCCTAGTGCAGACCATTACATACATTAAGCTTCCAACCGCTGATGCATATGGAACTTTAGACATATAATCCATTTCTTCCTGAGTCTTGGGGCACATTTCCTTACTTAGTTTGAAATGGCTAGCCAAAGGTATACTAACTGGTTTTACATTCTACATATTAAACCTTTTCAGTGCCATTTGTATGTACTAACTCTGAGACAATGTTAATTTATGATTCTTCTTATTTCTAGTTATTCTCATACCAAGGATTTGTTTTGCAACACCCAAATCCTGCATTGCAAATGAGTTTTCCAATTTTCTTTTGAGCACATTTATTTCCTGCATGTTAGAACCTACAACAAGAATGTAATCTACATACAATAAAAATATAATATAGCTACCACCATTTTTTCTTTTGAGATAAACACAATGATTAGAGTGACATCTAGTATAACCATGTTCAGACATAAACCTATCAAATTTTAGATACCACCATCTTGGAACCTATTTTAAGCCATACAAGCTCTTCTTCAACCTGCACACTAGTTTCTCCTTCCCTTTTACCTCATATCCTTGTGCTTGTTGTATATATATCACTTCCTCCAAATCCCCATGGAGAAAGGTTGTATTTACATCTAATTGCTCAAGATACAAATATTCAACTACTACTAAATCTAAAATAGTTCTGATTGAAGCCATTTTAACAACATGAGGAAATATCTCATCAAAATCTATAACTTTTTTTGTCCAAACCCCTTCACCACAAGTCTAGCTTTATACCTTTTTCTACCTCCATCTTCTTCCTTCAATCTGTAAACCCATTTATTCTGTAATGTTGTTTTACGTGTAGACAACCTGACTAACTCCCAAGTCTAGTTATGTGCTAAGGAGTCCATATCTTCTTTCAGTTTTTGCTCCCACTTCTTCCTAGTTTCTACCTGCACTACTTCTTCGTAACATTTTGGCTCACTAGAATCAATCAACAATACATAATATAATGAAGAAGAGTATCGTTCAGGGGGTCTACTTATCCTAGTAGATATTCTAACACCACTTTCAAGTGTTTGAGGTGCTTCTTGTTGTTTTTGTTGTTCTTGTCGTTGTTCATTATGATTTTCATGCACCTTCACTTTTTTTGTGATCTCATCAAGCACTGTGTATTCTCTATTTTCCTTTTCTTATTTCTTTTCCTACATCTGATCCTTATACAAAACCTTTTCATTGAATATGAGATCTTTTGTCCTAATGATTTTATGTTTTTCATAATCATAAAACCAATAACCAAAATCATTAACACTATATCTAATAAAGGTACATTTCTTTGATTTTTCCTCAAGCTTTGTTCTATTTTCTTTATTAAAGTGGACAAAGGATTCACAACCAAAAGTATTTAAAAATGAGTAGTTTACCCTTTTTCCTCTCCATGACTCCTATAGAATACTACCATCCAAGTAACTTGAAGGCCCTCTGTTTATTAGATAAACAACAATATCTACAACATCTACCCAAAATTGTAAAGGAAATCCTGCACACAATCTCATGCACCTTACATGCTCCATGATTTTCATGTCCATCCTTTGTGACACACCATTTTGTTGTGGTGTTCCTACAACTGTCTTCTCTCTACGAATCCCATTCTCTGAACAGTATCTATCAAACTCTTTGCTACAATATTCACCTCCATTGTATGATCTGAGACACTTCAACCTTTTTCCTGTCTCATTTTCAACCAAAGCTTTCCATTTCTTGAAAGTATCAAATACATTAAATTTATTTTGAATATAATAAATCCAGGTTTTTCTGGTTGCATCATCAATAAAAGTAACATAATAACGAGAGCCACTGAGAGATGATAGTTGAGTAGGTCCCCATACATCTGTATGCACAAGCTATAATTTTTCGCTCTTGTTTTCCTTCCCAACTCCGAGGAATCTAACTCTGTTATGTTTTCCATAAACATAATTCTCACAGAATTTTAAATCAACATGCTTCAAACCTGGAAACAAATTTCTTGAGTGAAGAATCTGCATCCCCTTCTCACTCATGTTCCCAAGCTTATGATGCCATAATGTCATATCTTCTCTTGTATAGGTTAAAGCATTAATATAATTATAAATACCATTTCATAAATACAATGTACCAACCTTTTCTCCTTTTTCTATTACTAGGGCTCCTTTAGTGACCTTATAGGTTTTATCTGTAAAAGTAGTTACACAACCTTCACCTCCCAACTTCCCTATTGAAATTATATTTTTCTTTAGATCTGGAACATGCCTTACCTCCTTTAAGAGCCATCGATTTCCATTTTTCTATTTTATGAAAACTGTACCCATTCCAATGATTTTACAGGGTTTATCATCACCCAATCGAAACTGTCCAAAATCTCCTTGAACATAATCATGAAAATGTTTCCTATCAGGTGTGGCATGGAATGAGGCCCCTCAATCTACCACCCTGGCATCAATAATATTTTCTAATGAAATCAAAGCATCTTTCTACACATCACTTGTCACATTTTCTTCATGATTTTTTTCTTGCTATGCATATCCTTCTTTTCCCTTCCGAGACTTGCAGTCTTTCTTCAGGTGTCCTTTCTTCCCGTATTTCTAGCACACTATCCCCAATCTGTACTTGGATCTACCTTTCCTTGTCTTACTGTGATATCTTGGGCTCTTTCCGCCTTCCATTTTTCTTCCCCTAGTCTCTGCAATCAAAGCATTACGTAATGTCGCACCAAAGCTTCTCCATCGCATTTCCTCGCTAAGGATTGCATCGACAACATCATCAAACTTTAAAGTACTAGATCCAGAGACAGAGTTACTAATGTCCATAACTAAACCATTCCAACTTTCTAGCAATAAACAAAGAAATAACAGAGCCCTAACTTCATCATCGAAAGGTACCCCTACAGAACTTAACTGACTGGTAACTATATTAAATTCATTTAAATGATCAACACTAGATCCACCTTTCGATATCTTCATCTTAAATAAACGCTTCATAAGAAATACCTTATTTGATGCCGA
The DNA here is from genome assembly GCA_000404065.3 of Pinus taeda. NCBI lineage: Eukaryota > Viridiplantae > Streptophyta > Pinopsida > Pinales > Pinaceae > Pinus > Pinus taeda. The sequence continues at coordinate 76,720 of APFE031066174.1, forward strand.
GGATTTTTCATCTAGTTTGGCCAATGCTGACATTAAACCCTCTGTTGTCATTTCCTTTCAAATATTAAAGGCTACCGAAGCCGCTAGGCATAGCCATATTGTTCCAAGTGCCTTTCTGTCGGGAATATCCCATTCTGTGTCTGTCATACTCATCGACTTCTTTTTCTTTCCACTCAATGTAGGTACAGATCTTTCTGATACAGATAATCTTTCATATGCATCTACCATAGCTGTTAGTTTTGGCCATTAAATTTTTTGACCCTAAACCTACCATCTTCCATCATTGCTCCCACTCGAACCAAGAACCCTTCTCTCCTGCGAGTTTATTAGCCAAATAGACCTTCGGCTCTGATACCAATTGTTAGATAATTACATATTACTGCCCAATGAAACACATAAAATATATTGTCAAAACATAAACACAGAAAAACACATAAAACAAGAGAGACACAGATATACGTGGTTCACTCGATTTGGGCTACATCCAAGAAGAAACAACTAATCCTTTCTTTTATATTATCCATTAAATTGAAGATATACAACCTACAACATATCTATTGTAATTCCCTCTTCGCTCTCACATAATTTCCTCTCTCTTTCTCACTCAGAATACAGATCTACATAGACACAATACAATTCAGTCATATATAGCGAGGGGTTTCCTTCTAGGGAAAAAAACCCTAAATTAAACATAACTTCTACCGTCAGACCTCCACCTAATGAATGGCCTAGATTGACTACAAAATTGAAACATTTTACAAGGAAATTTTACATCTATTTTAAGCTTCGGGGGCACTACCTTGACCCCCCTTGCAACGTACATTTTACGGGCAGCATTGCCGCCACATTACAAACTTGGATCCAATGTGGTGGTACCTATAAATAAAGAAGATAATCAGGCTCCACACCCAATATTACTTTCACGCAATTCAGAATTTCATTAGCATGAAGAGAAAGAGTACCTTGTGTGCCCACTACTGTGATCAATGTCTCATCACCAAAATCAGTTCCAAGGTCCTGTTGCATGGTTGCCACCATCTTTTGCTTGTTCTTCCCACCAAATCTCTTTGGTTTCAAACCCCGATGCAACTTCCAACAATGTTCATCATCATGGCCTTCCTTCTTGCTATATGTGAAATATGGATCTGCTCCTTCCTCCTTCTTGCTTGTAGCTAAATTCTTGTCCTTTTCCTTGCCTTTTCCTTTCAACTTGCTATTATGAGGTTTGAAAGATGATTTCTTTGGTTGCTCTTATTTATCATTCTTTCCCTTCTTTCAAGGTGAATTTCCTTCAAACTGGCTGCATCAATAGTAGTAAGCTCAAATAATAACAAAGAATGCATAATGTAACTATGTAAAGCACCAATATACTTTGTTACAGTTTCGAGTGAATCAAGTGAAATTACCAAATTCAATGCTTGTTTTCTAAACTCTTCTGTGAAACTTTTTACATTTTTATCCTTTCCTTTCCTTAAATATTTCCATTCCATTAAAGCCTTTTGTCGATAATTCAAAGGATAAAATTGATATTTTAATGCAGAATTGGACCAAGAAGAAAAGAAAATACCCAAGTTTTTGCTGCCTTTCTACAAATTTCTCTCCCACTAGACGACAACGGTGACACTCAGCCGAAGAGATGCTAATTGGATATTTTCCTCATCTTTCTCGATCTGTTAAATTTTGCAATAAACCATAATCTATCTAATCTAATTATTTATCTTCTCTACATTACATTCTCCATTATATGTGGGAAAATAAAACATTACATCTAGCTTAAAAAATTGCTTCTTATATGTATTCCTATGATGCTTGTTAGAGTGATGAGAAGAAGAAGAAGAAGAACTGTCACTAGAGGATGGAGAGCATGGTTCAGGAGGCCCTCCTCTTCCACCTTCATTATTTACCAATGCATGGTCATCTGGTTCTTTCTTCTCAAGCTTGATCATCTTCTCATACTCTGCAAACAACTTGTCAAATTTCTCTCTTCCTCCATAAGAGCTTCCTCATCTTCCATGTTCCATCTTCGTAGTTCACATCCCACTTCAGGATCAAAGAATTTAAGTTTTCCTATCCTCTTTGGATCTTGTTCCTAGTTAGCATTCACTCATGCAACTCACATCAAGAATATCTACTCTGATACTAAACTTGAGCCAAATATTTTAGCTTCAAGGATGCATACAAAATTGCATATAAAAGAGCATGTAATCAAGTAACTTAACACATGAGAGAAAGTGGAAATCATAAAGAAACCATGAGATCAAAGACACACAAAATATTTGATTATGAAGTTCACCCAATGTGGGCTACGTCTCTAGGCCTTGTTCGAAGTGGGGAGGCCTTCTTTCATTAAATGACATCAAAGAAATGAACTACAATCAAATTGACATAATTGACCCTTATACAACAATTTATGATGGTGGCCTGAAAATGGAGATCTTGATTGGAGAAAAAGATTGCATGGTTTGATTCTTGGTGTGAAAACATGCAAAAATAACTATAAACTTGTCATATTCTTATGTTGGCACCTCTAGCCATCTAAGGGAGTCTTTTTAGCATATTAACAAATCCCTCACTCATGGTTCTAGCCCTCCTGGCCGCTATGGGTTCCACTCGTCCACTCCTCTGTCGCCTGGTCGAAGGACATATTAGTGCACTTAAATAAATTTTGTGGGAATATTTGCCAAAGTATGGGCCGTTGGCCCAATGGTAAGTCTTAATGGATTTCTTAGGGGCAAACAGGGTTCAAACCCTGCTCGCCCCAAATACGGTGCATTATTTTTATTGTAATGTCGACATTTGATTTTATGGTTGGAATTATTTTAAAATTGGGGCTACCCATTGGGGGGTGGCCCACATGGGTCGATCAGGTTCAAAACCCGCCAACCTCCCAATATGTGCCACCATTACATTGAAATTTAGGTACATAGCCATGGGAGGGGTCCGGGTCCCCCGCAACCCTGACCCTCCAGACCTTTTTTTTATAATATATAATAATATATTATGTCATTGGGGGGGGTGGTAGGGTTGGTGGCCCATCAAACCAAACTTATTTTATTTTTTATTTTTTATACACAATAGTTGAAATATTCCTACCAGTTTTTAAGATATGTTTGACGAATTAAGGAGGTGACAAATTCACCTTTTCCGATCGTGAATTTTCATGCACCATCCCTTTTCCAAATTTTTGCCTCGTTAGAGTAGATTTTCCTGTAGATTCACAAGCTCATGTAATCTACTAAAAAAAGAGACAAGAATCCACTTCTAATTTCAACCAACAGAAGCCAATAGATCGATGAAAACAATATGAACAAGAAGAATACAAATCAATGGAACATAACAAAATAAGTTTTCCTGGGGAAATCCACTGATCAAAACCCCACCTACCTGTATCGCATTAATTAGAATTATGAGCGAAGATACAAAGCTTTTTCTCACTATAACAATTCCTCATGTGTGCTCAAATCTCTTCCTCACAAGCCCGCTATTAGCCAACACTTAGCCAATTTCCAGTACCTGCCAAGCCCCTATTTCCCTATGTAATTCCTACGATGAATAACCCATATTTAAAGGGAATTCATGCTTCCGAAACTGTGAAATCCTAATTAGGTACTCTTCCTGATTTCATGCATGATATTTACAACTCATTAAATCATACAACAGATAGTGCATTGTCCCTGCACTCTAGTCTCAACTAGGTCTTTCTTAGAACTGACATGCATGAGTTTCTGATGAGTGAATCTTCAATTATCTAGAGTATCACTTGTGGATGCACTAGTGTACTAACTGAACGCTAATCCTCTATTAGAGCTAGTTTAATTGACTATAACTCAGTAAACTAAGTTATCTAATTACAACTCAATCTAAACTCATATTGGAACCCTAAAATTTAGAGAGAACACTTAAATGAATTCCAAAGACTTCCAAATCGAAATTCCCAAGCTAATTAAGTTAATTAAACTTATTCAACTATTTACAAGTTGATATGAGAATAAAATTCGATTTTAATTCAAATTTTAATTCAAGGACAAATTAAATTGGAATTTCTTATTGCCATTTCTCAACACCCCCTCTCAACAAGAAAGGGATTACTTGCTACCCTGATCCTATCTCTGTGAAACTCAAATTTACATCTTGACAATGCCTTTGTCAAAATGTCAGCATCTTGCTCCTCTGTGGGAATGTATTCTAACAACATGATATGCCTCAATACACAATTTATGAGATGATGATATCGGATATCAATGTGCATGGAGCTATCATGAAAAATTGTGTTTTCATATAGTTTGATACACCTTTGATTATCGCATTAAATCATTGTTGGATCCATCTACTGGCCAAATAGACCAAAAAGGATCTTCCTCATCCAAATGGCCTCACATGATTCCTGACTTGCAACCATGTACACTACCTCTGTCGAACTAAGTGCAACTGATATTTGTTTCCTACTGTACCAAGAAACTATTGTTGACCCAATACTGAAAATTCCTCTTGATGTGATTTTATGGTCAGATGGACTCCCGACCCAATCTGGATCCATGAAGCCTTGAAGCTTCACTCCCTCTATATATTTGTACCATAATCCATAATAAGTAGTACCCTTGAGGTATCTCAATACATTCTTTGTCACCTTCCAATATAGCTTGGTAGGCCTAACCATTGCTTGATTCAACTGGCTAATTTCATAGCATAAATTTGATCGTGTGTTCACCAAGTACATGGCTGAACCCACAAACTTCCTATAAACAATAACTTCCACTACCTCTCTTGAAGTAACATCCTCCTTCCTCTAGTTACCAGTTAGAGGAGTCTCTATAGGCTTGCAACTCTCCATATGGAACCTCTTGAGTATCTCATTTGCATACATTCATTAAGACAAAAATAGCTCCCCATCACCCTATCGTAGTTCCATGCCAATAAAGTAATGCATCAATCCCAAGTCCTTCATCTAAAACTCTTTGGAAACGCCCTCCTTGCAATATTTGATGAAATGATCATCACCTGTTAGTATGAGATCATCAACATAAAGTACAATTATCAATAGTTTACCTTCCAGCACTATGTGGTACATGTTTACATCTACTTCACTCTTCATGGAGCCGAACCCAGTGAAGTAGTTATCTATCCTGGTATACCAAGCTCGAGGTGCTTGCTTCAGCCCATATAATGCTCTCTTGTGCTAGCACACATGCAACTCACAGTCAAATGTTTCAAAACCTTCAGGCTGCTCTATGTACACCTCTTCCTCAATCGTGTCATTAAGTAAGGTTGTATTTACACCCATATGATGTATCTTCCACCCCATATGAACTGATAGTGCAAATATAGATCTAATCAATGGGTACCTTGGAACAAGAGCAAAGGTCCCATAATAGTCAATCCCCTCTACTTGTGAAAAGCCATGAGTCACAAATCTAGCCTTATGCTTCTCCACACTACCATATGCAATTTGATTTACCTTGTAAATCCAACAACAACTCACCACAGACTTATCCTCCAGCCTCTGGACCACATCCAAAAAACTGCTACGAACTATGGTTTGATACTCCTCCATCATGGAATCAACCCAAATCATCCTTTGCACTGCTTCCTCAAAGGAGGATGGCTCTATCACAATACATTCACTCATAAGAGCCATGTATCCAGTGTACCTATTAGGTGAGCTCATCTATCCACGCTATGATGTGGGTGCTCCCACACCCTCTCTATCATCTGACAATAATCTATCTACCTCTCTGGTGTGCTTTCTCCCATGTCAGAAAGACTTTACCTGAGTGGGTGTATCCACTCCTAGATCCTCTACATGTGCCTTCTCAACATCAATCTAAGGCTCCTTAATCTTAGGAGATAAAGGCTCCTCAAATGCATGTAGTTGAAGCTCCCTCTCAAGGGAATTCACATCGCCTTCTCATGATTGAATCCGACATCCCTGTAGACCACTATCATCCTGTTGGTTGGAAAGTACACTTGATAGTTGTGAGGTGTATCAGTGTGCCCCAAAAACATCCCCAAATCTATTGTCACCCCAATATTCTTCCACATATTTGGTCACATCGAAATATATCGATGACCCCAAAATCCTAAAGTGACCAACATTGGCCTCTTATTGGAATATGCCTCCTTTGGTGTCTTCATACCAAGTATCTGATGCAAGCTATGATTCTAAACATAAATTGCTCTGTTGCATGAATCAACCCACAAGTGTAGTGGGAGACCCTAATCATGCAACATTTCCCTCCTTGCCCCTACTATCCTTTTGTTCTTTCTCTCAAGCACCCCATTTTACTGAGGGTTATGGGGTGTTGTCAACTCCCTTTTAATTCCTTCTACAACACATAAGTTCTTAAACTGGTTTGAGACATACTCACCACCATTATCACTCTCTAGAGATTTAACATTCTTTCTCAACTCTTTATCCACCAATGCTTTAAACTCACAAAAAATTGTGAAGGTTTGATCCTTCTTCTGTATAAAAAACATCCAACATTTTTTAGAAAAGTCATCAACAGATATAACATAATACCTATGTTTGGCTGTGGATGATATCGAGAATGGTCCACACACATTTGAATGGAATCGATCTAGAATAGCCTTTGCTCAAATGTCTTTTTCATGGAAGGAAGACTTGGTGTATTTACCCAAAGTACATCGCTTGCATGTATCAACTTGATTTAGTGTACCTTTGGGCAAACTGGTGGAGAATTGCTACATGATCTTCAAAGCCTTGTGATGAAAGTGACATAAATGCATGTGCCATAACCTACCAATGTATGGGCTCTGAACCATTTCTTATTCCGTGCTAAAAGCAACATAATCCTCTACCTCTATCTTATAGATATTCTTCACCCGAATCCCTATCTTATTTAGTTGACCTGTGACTATGTGTCGAAGGAATGCCTTTCCTTTCAAGAAGGTCACATCATAGCCTCTATCCTTAAGCATGGAAATGGATACCAAGTTCTTCAGCCTGACCACATACATAAAATTCTTCAAGGTGAGTGGAGCCCCATGCTCGCTCTGAAAAGTAACCATGCCCAATCTAGTAGCACTATACCTCCCATCGTCACCCATCTCGATATGAATCTAGAGATATTTCTCCTCCAGGTCACTGAATAACTCATTGTCACTAGCCATGTGGAATGAAGCTCCAATGTCGAAGTACCATACACTTCCCATCATTGATGACACCATGCATGCAATGAGGGGAAAGTCCAATTAGAATTGAGAAGCCAAAGCCTCACCCTCTGCTTCTCCTTACAACTTGTTCTTGGATTTCTTGAGTGGACAATTTGTAGAAAAATGGCCCAGCTCATGACAATGAAAGCACTCAACTTTCATCATGTGTTTATTCTTACCTCCATGAAAAGAATATGATTTATAATGGGAATATTTACCTTTCCCCTTCTTCACCTTAATCACTAAGGCACAATGCTCTTCATCATCGGTCTTTAATGAAGAGCCATCCCTGATGTTCCTCCTGATCTCCTTTTGCATCAAATTCGACCACAATCATTCCCTATCTGGAAAATTGTCCTAACCATTGATAGAGTCCTGATAGATATACCAACTCTTTGGGAGTCCTAGAAGAGCAAGACTCACCATATCATCCTCAACAACCATGATTCCAACACTTCCAAGTTCATCATGTCATTGAGTGAACTTGGTCAAGTATTTTGGAATAGTCTCACCTTTCTTGCTTTTGTTTTTTCACAATTTTTCCTTCAGTGCCAATTTCCTTTGGTTATTGTTATTCTGATACATGTCCATCAATGCTTTCCACATAACATACAGATTTTCCTTACCATGGAGACTCGAGACAATTTGGTATCGAACTCCCTCAAGGATTCCACGTCTCGCCTTTGCCACACACTTCTTCCATACAACCAGATTCTTTTCATCCGATGTTGATGGCTTAGAAATTTTTGGATCAATGAATTCCTTCAAGCAATTATCCTCTGGTACAACATCCATTCTATCCCTCCAAGCTATATAATTTGAGTTGCTTTCCAAGGCATACTCGAGCCTCAAATCGTAGAACACCATTTACCAATCCTAAAGTATGTATTGCAAATTCGAATTTGAAATGTAACCCAAAACTCAAAACTTCTAAATATCCTCTAGTATATTGAATTTAGCTCTAATACCATGTAGATTTTCTTGTAGATTCACAAACTTATGTAATCTACTAAAAGAAGATACAAGAACCTACTTCTACTTTCAACTAGTGGAAGCCAATAGATCGATGAAAACAATAGGAACAAGAAGAAGACAAATCAATGGCACATAACACAATAAGTTTTTGTGGGGAAAGCCACTACTCAAAACCCCACCTATTTGTATTGCATTAATCAGAAATATGAGTGAAGATACAACGATTGTTCTCACTAGAACAATTCCCCACAAAGTGTGGTCAACTCTCTACCTCACAAACCTGCTATTAGACAACACTTAGCCAATTTCTAGTGCCTGCTCAGCCCCTATTTCCTTGTGTAATTCCTAGGATGATTAACCTATATTTAAAGGGAATTCATGCTTCCAAAACTGTGCAATCCTAATTAGGTAATCTTCCTAATTGCATGCATGATATTTACAACTCATTAAATCATACAACCGATAGTACATTGTCCCTGCAATTTAGTCTCAACTGGGTCTTTTTCAGAACTAACATACATGAGTTTCCGATGAGTGAATGTTCAATTATCTAGAGTAGCACTTGTGGATGCACGAGTGTACTAACTGACTGCTAATCCTCTATTAGAACTAGTTTAACTCACTATAACTTAGTAAAATGAGTTATCTAATTGCAACTCAATATAAATTCATATTGGACACCTAAAATTTAGGCATAATACTTACATGACTTCCAAATGATTTCCAACTCAAAATTCCTAAGCTAATAAATTTAATTAAGCTTAATAAACTATTTACAAGTTTCTATGAGAATATAATTCAATTTTAATTCACAGCTTAATTCAAGGACAACTTAAACTAGAATTTCTTGTTCCATTTCTCAACAGTTAGTGACTGCCACTTGGTCAAGTTTGGCCAATGCTTTGACCAACAATAACATGAGCATATGAACTCATATTTGAGTGTCATTCACACCATTCGAATTTTGGTGATGAGCACTACAATCTGGTCCTGGTTTCACTTCTATCTAATGACTTTGAATTTTGAGCTATTTTCAAGGCCACTTCTGTTTATGGATCCACCCAGATCAATGAAGTATTTCTAATTTCAAAATAGGATGTAGTGCTACAAATATGATTGGTTATTATTGTTGAAAAAGAATTCAAAGGACCATTTAGAAAAAATAAACTCCCGCCATTAAAATGCCAATGTTAGAAGCTTCTAGCAACTAAACAAGGATGTTTAATGAGGTGCGTAACATGTTGTTTTCATGTAGAGTAGGCAATGGAGGAAGATATTTTGGTGTTAGGGATTGAATCTCGTGGCTTGCTAATAGTTATATGAATGGTCGTGTTATTACCCCTAGCCATCTTGTCATTCATTATCACAATTTTGTTACAAGTGGAGATGTTGTTAGTGTTGTGAAATGTTAACTAGACTTGAGTAATGTTCATAAAATAGATATGAAATGACTTCTATTAATGCAATAGCATATTGGGCATGAAATGCTACTTGAATTCTGGGTTCAGTAGCAAGTTTGTTCAAGGCATTTTCAAATTTATAATTTGAGATAGTCTTAGCAGCAATACAATGATGAAGATGTGTATTCTTCTGAACTTGATATTTCATCTGTATGGATTATTTATGATTTCATCCTAGGAGGTGGTGCTACAAATCTGATTAGCATTTCCTATTGACAAAGAATTCAAAGGTCCATTTAGGAAAAAGAAACTCCCATCATTAAAATTCCAATGTGAGAAGCTTGTAGCAGCTAAACAAGGATGGTTGATGAGCTGTAGAGCATGTTGTCTTCATGTAAAGCAGGTACGGGAAAAAGATTCATTGGTGTCGGGGATTGAATCTCATGGCTTGTTGACAATTATATGAATGGCCAAGTTATTACTCATATCCATCCCATCATTCATTATCACTATTTTTCTACAAGTAGAGATATTGTTGGTGGTATGAAATGTTAACTAGACTTGAGTAATGTTCTTAAAATAGCTCTTCAATGACTTCTAATAATACAATAGCAGATTGGGCATGAAATGCTACTTGAATTTTGGGTTCAGTAGCAATTATTTTTTAGGGAATTAGCAAATGTGAAAAGTAAGTTCTAGACCTAATTGGTGTTGTAGATGAAAATGGTCAAGGAAAAGCTATGAAGTCTAAGAATGTGATCAAAAGTGAGGAAGTATATAAGAAAATTCATGTTGTTTCTTTTTGAAGAGGCACCCTAAAACATTCAAATTTTCACGATAGAGAGGTTAATTCTCAGTTGCTTATGAGTGAATATGAAAATGGATTTATTATTTCAAAAATATTGATAATGATGAATTGAATACAAAACTAATGATTTAAAAACATATTTTTGAGTGTAAAGCTTGAAGAAAGATTTTCAACTCAAGAGATTTGATTCTCGCTAGGTAGATCTAGAGTTAAGATGGATCTATGTTGGTTTTATATTATTTTATGCATGAAAATGCCTCCTTCAACAAAATTCGAATGTAATTGGCATCACATGGACACTAAGAATATTAAGATGCCATTTTTTTAATCAAACAATTCATAATCCTATGTTTGGTTATGAGTCATCAAGAGTTTCAATAATTCCCCAAGATGAAGGCTTTGGTCTAGGTGAAGGGGTTTCTTCTAGTGACATAAATATAATGGAAAAGAGGGTCTTTAAATCAAACCCCATAATATAAAACTATAATTTCCAAACCAATGAATATGTAGAGGATGTAGCTAGGGTATATTATATGGCTAATGACATTGTTTCCAATGCCATCCATTCTTCTTAAGGCTCATTATATTGAGATGTTTAGAAAATTGATCATTTTTTTATCCAATATTTGTACTCCCATGTGAACACAAAATAAGGACCCTAATGCTTGAAGGAGAGGTGGCTAGGATGGATAAGATGGTGCAAATATTAGGTGAACTTAATAAATGACATAGTGCCCCATTATATTAGTCGATGTGTGCTTGATTGAATACTGAACACAACAGAATCCATTTATACCACAAAGGCAAGAACATGGCATAGGGAATGAGTTCAAACAGAATTATTGATGATACATGTTTTTGATCAAGTCATAAACCATGGATTTTGTAGGAATATAGTACATAATTTTAAGAAAAAACTTGACCAGGTAAAGAGTCAACGTTGCGAGGTCAAAAGTAGTGATTTTGGGTCCATGTTTTTGCATGTCGATTACATGTAATGAAGCATTTAAAAGGAATGGAAAAAAATGATTGTAATAAACCAAAGAGGTGAGAAATGAAGGCTAACTTAGTCAAATTGGTAGGGTTTTGGCCCAAAGATAAACAAACTTTCATTAGCTAATTTTTACCAGATTGAGGATTTATGAGGTAAAATTTTGTGTATTATATTGCTCTCATTTAATTTGTATTTTCTCTTAGTAAATTCATTTTCTCTCTTGTTAAACTTAACACATATGTTTGAATGCTTGGCCATATCTATTGAATTCTACCAAACTTGTCAGCTTCCATAAAACTAGCAGAAGACCAAAATCAAATGACACTAGGGCTAGGGTTGAAATTCAGCTTGAATCCACAACTCAGCTGGCTATGCAAAGTTTATATGTCCCAATAAAATGGTTATATTTATCTATATTATAAATTTTGGAATATTTAGAAATCAAATAGTAACAAATTCAATTGTTTCACTTTGTTGTGCTTCTATCAAATATATTTCAAATTTTTAATGGATGCAAATATTATATTTTCTTATTTTAAAGTCTACTATTCTACTGCCTACTACTACTGGATTGCATGAGGGACCTATTCTTTCCAATTAGGAAAATAATAAAAATATGTGTTCCCTTATTACAAATATTAGCAAGAGCACTATGACAAAGATAAGAGTGAAATTTCAAATACGTGTGACATGTCAGTGACGATCAAAGATATTTCAAAATTTGCTAGGTACAACCTCAAAAGATGGAGTCCAATTGTTCTATGTTTGTTTTCCCAGTTGGTACATGAGGAATGCTTCCAATGAGTTTCTAAGTTGAAGAACATTCTTGTAGGTTTTCTACATAACAAGATATGTCACAATGGAAACCCAATATGCTACAACCACAAAATCCCACAATCGTTATCTCTCTTGCTGAAAAACACAAATGTTAGGCTATACCATGCTAATTTGATTTTAGAAATAGGAATATGAATGACATCAAAATATGAGTATTTGCTTCAAACCTAAATATTCACCATAAAAAGTTTGTCAAAATCATCATAATTGGCAATGATTTTGTTGTTTTCTTGCTTCAGAACCCCAACAATCATTATCCACGGTCTCTAGAACCCTAATAATGGAGACCCTAAGCTTCCTCCTCTTGACCTCTTCAAATATGTTAACTGCTCCCCTCATGGTTCCATCCCCACTAATGATATAAACCTGGTTAAAACCATGGTCTTCAATGGCATCAAATATCTTGTGTAGATCAAAGCCCCCTCTTGACCTCCTCACCACTACCCCCCCTTTCTTTTTCCAATTATGTACCAACCTGGGATTCAAAACACTAGGTTCAAATGAATAGAACCGATGATAATCTGACCTAGTTCCTTTGATATCCCTTACCCCATACTGAATCCAGAGACCATCTACAATCTCCTTGATAATAGTATTAAGCCCATGACATAATACCCCACATCTAATAATGACAATGTTGACTTCATTAGGGATAAAACATACCTTAAACCTAGGTCCAACTCTATGATAAAACTTCAACATATCTTTCCCTATAGTTTTTGTTTCCACAACTATATTCTTCATGACCATATCACTCTCAGTGAAAAAATACCCTTCACTGAGATGAATACACTTATTTTACATTAGAGGATTACGAAAAATAGGTACCTCTAAATAATCTTGTAAATGGGGTAAAGCTTGAATCCTGACCTGGGTAGGAAACTTGATAGTGAATTCATCGAAAATAGCTCCAAGGCCTACTTTTAATGGCTTGATTGCAATACTCTCTATTATTATATATATCGCAATATATTAACAAACTATAGAAGAGAATGAGAACTAAGGAATTGTGCAATAACTCTACAAGAAATAGATCCCAATTATTACAACTGATTTCTGAGACGATGATAGCAATAGATGAACAAATCTACCCACTATTAGCACTACCCTTATTGAATTATTTTCCTCCTAAGGTCTTGAACCATTGTCCATCATGAACAAATGGATTCTACAACCCAATCTAGAAACCAAGTCAAGGATCCATATGTTCCTCTTGAATTCTACCGCAGAATCTAAGAGATAATTATGAATAGAGGAAGAGCATCGAACCCTCTCCCAACCTAGGAAGGAAGAAGAGTAGTAGGAAAATAATTTTTAATGGGTCGATTTTATATTTTAGAGTAGCCCCAGATTAGATTTTAACAATTTGTCAATTTTTTTATGTTGCCACTGTTGAGTTACAGTTTTTTTTCATTTGAGTAAAATGAGGTCACTTCACTTGGAGGCTATATATTTAATATTTTTGAAGGCCTAGAGAGTGATAATTTTGGCTTGAGGGTATCACCAAAAACTATAAAAAAAAAACATTATTTTGAAAAATTTCATCAGGATCCATCACATGAGAGTATAAAAGACCTCCCTAAGCAAGCATGTTCACATAAACAGGGAAAGAGGACATGAGGTTTACACAAGGGAAATATCAACTAATCCTTAAGGAGGTGAAAAATATACCTAATTCTATGAATAATGTTATTAATAAAATCAAATAGTCCTAGGTAGCCCATTATTTTTGGGGAATAATGTTCTTAATAAACTTGAAGTAGTTGTAGGTAGCTCAAAAATACCCTATTAAAAGTTAGCCATAGTTTAGTTTACATTAGTCATTTTTAGTTGTATTACTTAGTACCTAGTCGTATCTTTTAACCCGTGACTAAATTAGTCATTTATGTTAGTTTATTATAGTTGGATCACTTAAAATTGCTAATTTTTGGTAGTATTTCATTTGAAAAAGATGTGGTAACTAACGGTTTTAGTTACCTAGTCACCAATTTATCATTTTCTACTAGTGAGAGTAGCTACAACCATACTCTTATATCCATATCAACACAAAATAAAATCAATACAATCTGCTTCACAACAATGTTAGAGTTATACATGCACAATAGCTCCATCATTCTTTGACACATGCTCCAAGTCTAAGCTCTGATATGCACTCTATCTCTACAATATTGTAGCTCACATTCTCTCTCGATCTAACCCCTTCTACTGCACACTCTCACATTTTATCAATGAAGAAAGATGAAATCAATACAAAGAACTAATCCTCATTATATTTGACTTAATCACCTCCGAGAATGTGGAGAAAGTAAATTTTAATCTAAACCTTTAAAAAACTTGGGCAAATACCTTGCGAAATGCTCATGGGAAATCATGTATAGAAATAAAGCATAAATATCCTTGTAAAGCTATCATTGTGAGGACAACATATGCTCCTAGAGAGGATCCTCACTTGGATAGTGTGGGCATGCAAGTGAGTATAGAAATATCTTATCTTTTTTCACAACTAATTCCCATAGAGGATGCAACTCTTGAAGTTTGTATCCCCCTATCGCCAAACTTGTAGCTTTGCTTCGGGACATGAGCATACACTCTTAATCCTCCTATCACCAAAATTTTAGCTTCTCTTCAAGACATGAACATACACCTTGAAGACCCTATAAAACTCTTATAATTTCATACATTGGAACAACAAAAGGCATATAAAACATAATTATAAGGTTGAGCACTAGTTGACATCAATGGAAACACTATAATGTGAACAACCATTCCTCCATGTGCAATTTCCTTGATAAACATAGACTGGAAGTATTTTTTTAGGGCATGGAAGTTATATTGTTTCTTTGCAATTAGAAGATATGTGAGGAATATGAATTACAATGGTTTAACCGTGGGAGGGAGCCCTGATGTGTGCAAGCTGGAAGGCTCATAGCGGGGGTTTGGGTTACATTTTCTTTAAGGATTACCCCAATATACACTATTGAGTTGTTTCCTACATCTAGACAAGGGGAATTCACATTAATATATGATAACTTTACCAATGAAGGGATTTTTTCCACCAAAATTATAGTGGGTTTTGTAAAGATTAAGATTTATTCTCGTGTCTTTTTATTTTTTTCCCAAATCAAGTTGAATGGAGAACATTGTTGCTTACCTATTCCTTTATAATGACTACATCATTGATAACAATGGCCTTGGGATCTAGCTTCATAGAAAACACATCTGAAGTAAATGAGGGTGTTGAAAATGGAAACAAGAAATGCTAAAAATAGCATTTCTATAAATAACATTTTAGGTACCAATGTTGGATATACCAACAATAAATGATAAAATAGAAATGCTAAAAATAGCATTTCTATAAATAGCATTTTGGGTTACATTCCAATTTTAGGTAGTCCCTAAACTAAAATTGAGAATTAAAATTTGAATTTGATCTTAGCAACTGTTTGTAAAATAATTAATTAATTCATCTTGAGTTAATTAGTTGGAAGAAATCAAACATGAAGTCTATGCAAAGACATGCAATATTTTTCCCATTGATTGAGGAAGTTATCCCTTAATTAAAGTGATCAGGATGAGTTGTACTTTGAGTTGTAATTAGTTAGCTCGGTTAACTGAGTTATGTCCAGTTAGATTAGTTCAAACAATTTGTGGAACTGATTGTGAGTTTAGTTAGTTAATGCATGCATGCATGTAACTACTGCATTTCAGATAACGAAATATTCTCTCATAAATAACTCATGCATGTCAGTTCATTCAGAGACCTAGTTGAGATCAGATGATGGGACAATGTACTATTAGTTGCAATAATATTCCATTAAGGATAGCTCTTGCATGCAGAAGGAATTCATTCCTTGGAGATTGCACAGTAACTTCTGAGTTTGGTGATTTGTGTGAGAGGTGAATTCACACAGGTGGCAGCCAGAGGACCTAGGAGAAACTGCGCAAGGAAATAGGAGGCTTGGAGGACTGAAGGAAGGCATATGTGCTGTCTATTATGTCTATGAGCAACATTGAGGGATTGTACTTAGAGCTGGATAGCTTGTGACCTAAAGCTTTGTGTAATCCAGAGATATTTCCACTTGTATGATAATACAGATAGTGGGGTCTTTAGCTGAGGCTTTCCCCAGAGTATTCTTCTGTGTTCATGTGTGATTGATTTCTCTTCATCTGTTATATGTGTTCTATTTGATCTTGCTCAAAATTGATTAAGCTTCCGCAAGTTTGTTTGTAGAAGTAGATCAAGTATTTTTCTTTAGTATATTGCATTATCAGGTGATCTATAGTGGGAAATTTCTATAGAGGGAGCTATTATTCTTATTATATTCTAAATTCATTTTAAAGTTTCTTTCTTCTTCATCGAATTAGGTCTGATATGCCGAGTGTTGGGGTGAGCTTAATGTTGATGAATTTTGTAGGAAGCTACTTAAAACTTTATGGTTCATGTGTTCTTGTGATGAAATGGATTGATGGCATCCTTTGCATTGATCCAAAAGTTATTAAATAAGTTGTCCTTTGCATACTTGAAGTTGGCATTAGTGTTTCTTTCAGAAAGTTTCTATTACTGAGGTCATTTCATGGAGATCCACATATTGGGAACATTTTTTCCATCCATGATGAACAAATTACATATGTAAACTTTGAAAATATTGTAGTGCTTACTCAAAAAAAAAGAAACCTCTTTTGAAGGAAATGGAAAATCATTTATAAGTTATTGAATATTGGATTTATATTCTATTTTGAGAAATGGATTTAGTTTCGGTGGCATAGCATGGGTTCAAGAAAATTCTTCATCCAGGCTGGGATCTAAGCAAGAAAGCATGGCCATGCTAATTACAATGAAATTTGAAGAACAATGATCCTCATGGGATGAAGTCGGTTAGCATAAACTTACATTATTTATAGTGAACATATTAAAACAAAGTTTCATTACACTCAAGAGCATATTAACAATATTGGAGTTGTTGAATACTTTGGAAATTTTCTTGCTCTAGATTCTAACCTTTTATGGAAATTCTATCCCACATGGGCCATTGTATGCATTGGGGCACTTATGTGGGTATTTTGATATGGTTTTATGTGGATGAAAATTGTAGGCAATATTCAAAAATTTATATGGATGTTGTTCTTATATGTGGATTTGGGATGTGGCTGAATATTGAGTGGTTTTACGACTATATTCAAGCCATGGTGGGGCAAACCATGGGATACTTCCAAATAGACAAATGTTACGGAACTATTCAAGCATAGTCTTATTGTACATGATGACCTGTAATGACACCCACTATGTTGTTCGTGGCTTATAAATGTTAGTGGTGAATTTATGTAAAAGAATTCATGAATTTGTGATGAATGTTGGACCCAACATATTTATGCAAAGTCACAATATCTGAAGTCCCCAAATTTGAGTGAATTTATGAAAACTTTATTTGCGATTAAGCTTACTAGATATATTCGATATGTTTGAAATCTAATTTCATTCCTATTTCTTCAAGAAAATGGTTTCAGACGTAAGGCTTGGTGGAAGAGGTTGCAATTGCATTATATCCAACTTCTCTCTATTCTATATCCTTTTTACAATTCAGCGTCGAGGAAGTAACCAAAAGGGAAACTAAATCGAAAGGATTAACTCCAAAGCATCATGAATGATATGAGTTTCAAGTGAGGGTTTCACTAACAAAGTGCTAAGACTATCATTGAATTTTGTATCGCAAAATAAATAAATACCATGGATCGCAAGTGCCCAAAAATGAGTGTTTTTCTTAGGGTTTTTCTGAGGATTTTTCGACAAAATGGAACAAGGATTATTCATAGCATGAATTATGCCTATTTTTCAAATGAAGAAGCGAATGTCCCATGATGATGATAGTGAGGTAAATAGATGTATTGTTATCGGTGATTAGCTAGTAGATTGATGGTGGGAAATGAGTGGAGATCCCATGACCCCCCTCCCCCCAACCTTTCAAGATTTAATAAAAGGGGGTGGGGTTGTTGTCCACTATTTTTTGTTTTTTCCAAACTAACTTTGGTTACGTGGCATCATCTGGTGAATAGAAAACCCCCAACAAATTTTTAAAACCACGAGGGACCCCTTGCAATTCCACTCATGGTTTTAATGATACCACTATTAAGATGTCAACGAGGGTGTGAGTATATAGTAGGGACAAGTGGATCTGTTTGTATATGTGGAATATGAAGTAGTTTCCCTAATCTAACATAATAAATAAAGCTCTATTGCAGGTCCAGGTTTTGTTAATCTCATTTTGTCAATCTCATGGATTACAAAGAGGATGAAATCGATTGGACACACAACATGAGCTATATTAGGTTTGAGGGACCAAAGATGCGACTAGTTTCTTCTACATAAATGCTGAGCTACTACACCAAAACTGGTGTAAAACATCTCCACAAAATTGTTAATGCAGTTGTCATTTTAGTCATAATTATTGTCCACTTACTTATTGTGTGGATTGCTACAAAACCCATTCATAATTTTTATGGTACTCTAGAGATGGGTGATTTTGTAGAGTTTGTCATGTTTGTTTATGCCTCAATTGAAAATATTAAGGAACTGAAGGAACGAATTGTAAAATATCTCAAAAGAAAAGCACTGCACAAGTGTGATTCTGATGCATTTCCACAGACCAATTAGACATCTGACAGTGACAAATTTTGAATATTTCAACAAAAAATCTTAGTTTTTGAATGCATTCTTTAGGCTGACCATATGGTCATTTTTCTAATATTTGTGGCATCATATCACAATCGATAAGTCCAAAATAATAAAATTATGAAACTTGGAAAATATAATTCCTACTTGTCTTTGATGTGCTTATCAATTATAGAATGAGTTTTTCCTAATACTTTGGAGTTTGTCGAGGTCTAGTTGATTGAGAGATTCTCTCCAGTTAGTTATCCTCCTAGATTAGTGTGTGGTTGAGATATTCACTCAACCAAGAGATTTCATTTCCAAGATAGACTAACTATCTCAAGACATAACTTGATGTATATATATTGTATCATCATTTTTTGTGAAAATTCATTCAGGCTAAAAGCATTTTCCGCCATGTTTTCTTCTCTTCAATTATTTATTTGTTTTCATTTATTATCTTACATTGGTATCAAGGCCATGGGCTCAAAGATTTTGTGAAATTTGTGATAATTTTCATGTGAGAAATATGGCTTGCATGTACATCTTGTACGTGTGGTCAACAATCTACTTCTTTCATATGTTGTAGCCTAGACCTATGTGTCGACAAAACTCAATACTATGTTGTGTGTAATCTATTTCCTAGAAAAATGGATTTGTGTGTGGAAATACATATTTGTGTGTCAAAATGAAGACCCTTGCATGGCGCTGGAGAAATATGTATGGTTTTATTGGTGCAGACCCATGTGGAATGTTGGGGAGGAACACGTCACAGAGTATTTTTGGTCTTAAGGACCTGAGTGAAACCATGGTAGTTTCCATGGAAGATCTAAATGTTAAATTGAAGACATGAGGTGCAGCAAGAGTATGCGGAAAAAAGGGGAGCCATTGATATGTAAGATATTTCAAGAAAGTAAGACCGATATGTCACCAAAACTTCTTAATCAGTGATCTGAGATAAGATTTCAAATTAAGGTGCAGTTTCCTTTCAATTTAATGGCATAATTCTTTTAGATTAGATGATTATCATCAATTGCAATGAAACTTCTATCACTCTCCTTTCTAATTAAGCTACATATTTATGTTTCTAAAAGATGCTTCCAAATCCTGACCCATAGCCACAAGGATTGGTGATCTGGCATAGAATTGTAGTTCCATGTCCATAAAACAAGATCAAGCTATTTTAGAGATACCCTTATCTTCACAACACTCTCGCATCAAAATCTCTATGAGATGTCAAGACAATTGTGCTCTTTGCACCATTTTCCTACTCTAATATCATAATTGTTATTTCATTTGTCTTCACTTTCTCTATGAATGACCAATATCACTTGGTTCATATTATAGAATGCTAAAAAGCGAAGACACACACTAAGGACTTAGCTGACGTCCATGCCAAAGTCATCACCGATTTGTATCCAACACCATTTTTCTCAATCACAAGAAAAAATCGCTCAAGCAGGCCTGAGAATACGAAGATCAGTTGGCTTTAACGAGGGATTATCATTTCCACTTATCTATTAGAGCTACAACATTGACCTATGAGGGATATTGTGCCGAGTTAGATGTTGCTACCCCACTCTGGTGGCATCAAAGTGGCGTTTTTATTGATATTATTTTATTTCATTTCTGGATATGTTGCTAATTACATCGGAATAGAATGGAAGTAAGGAATAATGAATGAATCTGCCCCTTTTCAAGTCAGGAAAACAAAAATTTCAGACACCCAAGGATAAAAGAATAGTTATGTAGGTAATTTATGATGAAGAGTCATGCATTCTAGTTTTCTCAGCTCTTGCATGTCCCAGATTTAATCTCTGAAATTGATAAAGTGGAGCAGTCAGCGCAGAGTTCAAAGCTCAACAAAATCCATCACTCTTGCGCTCAACAAAATCGTTGATTAGTTGTGATCTCAAAATTCAATGATAACGCTCACAGGTTATGGATGGTTAAGTTCCCTCTCACTTTTTCTCTCCAATGAATAACATACATAACTTGGATGGTGTAGGGGGATTTTACATGCATAAACTATAAAATCTAAAAGGAAATGTATCACTTTTAATGGGATGTATGTAAAAGCGTTTTGAAAGTGATTATAATGTTTTTAATGGAGAGATAAGGTGTAGAGAAATAAGGTGTGGTTTTAATATCTAGTTTTGAAGTGAATTTTTAATTTGTAATGTTTTGAAGTGATAGGTGGATTTTATTTTAAACTAATGTTTTAGGGGAGGTCATCTTGTATTCAAAAATGTAAATGGGTGGTCATACTTTTAAAAAAAGGGTTAAGAGAGTCAAAATTCAAGTCCATATATAAGTTAAAAAAAGGTATTGTTCATGTAGTGAAGTCATTTTGTTAGTTAAGTCAACTGAGAAAGTGTCTAAGTCATGTATTTGATGGTCATTAATGTTAGGAGTCAAAGGGAATATTTTTTTTATTGAATGAGTCAAAATTCAAATTCATGTCAAGTAAAATCTTATAATGATGAAGTTGTAATTGTCATGTTGTAATGACATGGGTACATTCTCTGTTGAGCCTGACACCAAAACTAGTCATTAAGTCAAATTGATAGCAAGTTGGGTTCTTTCAAAAGAATTCATTTGAAAACCTCATCTAATTTTTGTAAAATCCTTAACTTTGGATCATTTTCAATGATATCTGCGACATTCTAATCTGTTAAAATGAAATCAAATGAGCGTGAAATTGAGTGAAGCAAAGTTCAAATCCAGGATCAAGCGAGTGTGAAATTCAAGAAAGTGAGTTTAAGAAAAAAATGCAAGCAAGATAGTTCAATAGTTCAAGTGAGCGAGTTCAAATAGATAAAAGTATTCAATTAATGATAAAATTTTTGAACAATTTTTGAACAATCCAAGACTATCCACTGTTGAGGACACAGTGAAAAAAAAAAGTCATTCTTTTTTATATTAAATGGCATCTACATTATACACATGAGACCATTGAGTTTCTCCAACTTGAATCATAACTACAACTTGATGAGATGCAGCAAAAGATTCATGTTTCTGAGCCATTCAACAACTCAACTTCAAATGATGAAGATAATTCCAAGCCACTCAATGATACAACTTTAAGTGTGGAAGTTGTACATGATCAATTTCAACCTTCTTGTTCCAAGCCAATAATCAAATTGTGGGAGGAAATCCAATGCAAAAAAAATTGACGTGGTTTAGGATGTGACAAAGATGACAAAAATTTACATATTCATAATTATTCAAAATCAATTAAGTTGATCAGTGGAGGATTCCTTGGTCAAGCAACATTAGAAATCAATGAGAAATTCAAAGAAAAACCAAAATGTCAAAATTGTCAAAGAAAAAGTCATATGGAAGACCATTGTTTTTATCTCCATCCTTGTCACCATTATGGAAAGAAGAATCACTCATCAAAGATATGTTCCAAGCGAAACAAACCAATGATATTGAAGATTAATTATGCCTGGATTTATCCTTGGGGGTGGTTATCTATAGTCAAACGATTATATATATTTTACCATAAAATTCAATATCACATGAAGAAAAATATTGCAACCAATTGAGTGAAAATAGTACTTTCATGCACCTGAAAGGGGGAGTACAACAATGAAACTCTCCTACATATGAAGGGGTGTTACACAGTATTTTGTCACACCTCCTGCACTTCCCTGTGTCATACCCCAGATTACCCGCAACTTTGAAATTATGAAGTGTACCCATCTTGATATGCATTCCAAATCCTCGTTGAATAACTGATGAAAACATGCCTTGAGCCTTCCCTGAAGAAGTAAGCTATAAAAGCCTAATTTCAAGGTCAACGCGACTATAACACAAATAACTAATGCTAATGGAAGAATGCATCATACTAGCCTCACATTAACAGTGTGCTTTTTAATTGGATGCTCATGTTGATCCCTAAAAGACAAGTTTTCCCAAAGAGGACAAGAATCTTCATGGTCTAAAGGCTTCCAAAATGATGAGATGGAGGTTGTTCATTGTGGATGTGGTCAAATTATCCCAATATTTCCCTTTGATATTATCCCTATGAGCTTCCTCCTTAACATGATGGCCTTCCCCTATCCTTGGAGAGATCCTAACTCCCTCTCCCTACCTATATATTCATCCTCTCCCATTCCCAAATGTTTGATCTCTGATTATTTTCACACTTATGCTAAGATAGTGCCTACATGCTATTCATTTTGTATTGCAAAAGGAGAGCTTGGAGAGATTGAGCTTGGACTTGGACATTCACTCAAGGAGGGCTTATTAACATCAAGGATTTGGTTGTATGCTTCCTTTTTTATTCATTAATATATACAATTGCTAGTTTACTTTCCATAAATGCTTATGTTAATGAATCATTTATCTTAATGCTCCTTGATCTATGAAGTGGATTACATTCGATTATCCTAGGTGCACTTGTATGCTTTGTTGTGTCTTTGATCTCTTTTGTAGGTCTTCAAATTTTGTGAATAGTAGGGCTAACCTTGAGGAGCAAGTGATCAAGATATTCAACAAAGGAGAATTTTATAGCATCAGAACAAGGTAGGTATCCTTCCTCTTCTCTCGTTTTGATATTAATTTATGAAAGTGTGTTGTAGATTGTCACCTTTGTTGCTAGTCCCACTCACTAGGCTAGAGGAACCATCTCTGTCCGCAGAGAGGTTTTACCTAGACAACAAAATGGTAACTCCACTTGGGAAGCTATCACCTTTCCATCCATTCCTTTGATCAGATTCTCTGATGAGTTTGACCAACCGTCGATTTCTTGGCTTGTATGCATCACTGTAGATTTATGCAGTTAGTGATTTTTTCTTGAGAGTGTTGAGTTTGCTCTGATTTTCAATATTTTTTAGTTTTTCCTTATTTTCCTTGCTTAGCACATTTTCCGCTCTAATAAAATCACTGCCAATGGTGATTTTAAATTTATAGTTGTGTTGCTCTACCTTTCCTCGCCCTTTTTCCTTTAATAGGCATGTTGATCCTAGAGGATAGAAGAAAATTAGGGTTTCTTCTTGTTTTTAGTGGTTTTAAACATCTATGAGTGATTTTCCAGTGTAATTATATTGTGTTTGTCTTGATTGTCAACCTTGTGTGATTACAATTGTCTCTTCGCTTTTGTTGATGTGTGCTTGAAGATTGATTTCCTTCTAGGGTTTCTAGGTCACCCTTCACTCATCAGTTGGCTTGTCTCTATGAAATTGATTGCTTCCATTTAGGAGTTTTTCTATTGTCAGGAAACGATTTTTAAGTCGCTTTTGGTTCATGATTGTGAAGTTATTTTCATTATTGTTGAGTCATTTTGGTACTTTGAAAATTGTTTCTACTCCATTTTCAAACTTAGATAAAAATTGTTTGCTTTGGTGAAACTGGAAGTGAATTCTTGTTTTCATTACATTATTATGAAAATAAAAGTGAAAGGACTTATTCATTTAAGTATTTTTGAAACGATTTGTATTCAAAACCAAAAGTGAATGAAATTTTCATTTTAGTTGTTTTGGATTGCATTTTTCCCTTTTCTTATGCATTAGTTTTCATTTTGAATCAAAGTGAAAGGAAAAGAACAAAAATATTAGTGCATCTTAGTGAAAGAAAAGCGATTTTCATTTCTCATAGGATTGCATTTTGGCATTCCATTTGTTAGTGAAAGTGAAAGAGTAGTTTTCATTTCTACATCTTGCATTTGAAAAGCTAGGGAGTTATATTTTCATGCATCTTTCTCGATTGATGCATTGTTTGGTTGTCTCTCTCCCCTCATTAGTTTAGCCTTCATTGAATGAAAATATTTCATTCTTCTCATTTAGTTGCATCATAGGAATTTAGGTGACAACATTGAGCCATAAAATTGAAACCTAATTTAAGATAAACTAAAAATTTACCTCAATTAACCTAAGGAGAATTTGTAACCTAACGCAAATATCTAGAGGTATAGGCTAGAGACATGTTCTAATGTCTTTAAACATACCAGTTGTCATCAACTGCTTGTAGTTTATCCCAGGGGTGAAATCTCGTTCCAGTACAGGAGTGTATCGAAGGTTCTCCAGTACTTTCAGGTATATAGGAGGCACTTAAGTATGAAAAGTTTATGGGAATGCTCTCACCAAATGGTTATGCATTAGACAATTCTAACACAAACTTGTGCTCCCCGTACCATAGAGTATATATTGGGAGACCCAACTAGGTTTCTATCCTTTAGCCAAAGGTAACTGTGTCAGCCTCCTTGTAAATGTGATACACTGAACACAACATTCAGGGAGATCGGCCATTGTACATCAAGTCCTTGGTTTCGGCTAAGGTGTGTATAATGGTTCTTGGATACTTAGTAAACCGTTTTGCCTAGCATCACCCTTTTTTATTTATTTGTTGTTTCGTGTCATAAAATTTACTACCAACGATAATATGTCAAACCCATGAAATTTCTTCTTGGCCTCACATTGCATAATTCATTGTAAATCTTAATTTTAATCAGCCCTCATTGAATCCTCTCTTATCGTTCTTCTCTTGAGAGAAATTCATCATGGCTGAACCATTACATTCACCTCATAGTTCCCCTTCATTGAATGATGCTGAAGGGTCCTCATAAGGAGTTCAGCCTGAACTTTCACAGTCACTTGAAGCTTAAGGCTTTGAACTTGGAATTGTCCCAAGTATCCAACCCCTTGCTTCTCATCCTCCACCTCGAGACGCATCGTCATCTCAGGAGTTTGATCCAAAAACCCTTGAGAGTCGACAATGATTTGTTTTATACCCTCCAAATCCTATTTTTGATCCATTTGTGATATCTCCTCAACATCCTTATAGTCCATATGATCGACAGGTGTTCCTTTGGAGTTATCTCCTGATCTGTTGGGTCCCTATAATACTAGTGATTACCCCATTACTATGGTAGTTGTACCCCTTATTTATATTGTTGTTCCCCTATTTCCCCCATATTGTTATTACTGTGCCCCATAGAATCCCTCTATTGTTATTTTTGTGGCTTTATATTATTATTGTTAGGTCGGTTGGGTTATATTATGACTCCTTAGACTCCTAATATAGAAAGGAGGTTTTGTCATTTGAATCATCCAAGAATTGTTCATTTATGTAATGTAAAGGAGGTTTCCCCCTCGAAGAGGCTGAATTCTAAGGCGTCGATCTATATTTTCTATCTTTTCTTGAGCTAGTTCCATAACACCAAACCACATTAATATGTCCTTTGAATATTAATTTTAAAGTTAACAATTTGTTTATGGTTTGCTGGTTTAATTTAAAGTTTTAAAATTACAACATCCCAAGTAGGGTTTGTTGAAATCTTTATCACTGTGATGAAGTCTTTGCTCATAATTATTTTTTATTTATTAATATAAATCAATTTTTTAGAGGTATCCTATGCATATAGTTTATAAATACCTAAGATCATTATTTTTTAAAATCAATTAATTAATTATAATATAAAAAATATCTAATTACTTATTAAGATTGTTAAAATAAAATTTTACATAATTTAAAATTATAAATTAAAATAAATGAAAAATTATAAAATTTAACTAAATTATAATTTTATTTTTAAATATTAATTATTATTAATAAATAATAATGATATTTAATGTAACATTTAAACATATAATAAATTTTGGAAAACAGAAACTAGATTTTTTAATCATAAGATATTTTATCTTCAAAATTACCAATAACGATTCTTAATTTGCCAAATAAGTTTTGTTACTTATAAGCCATAGCTTATCAAAATACACAATGTCCAAAATCCTCTAATGATTTTCATATCTTAGTTGATTATATTCCTTTTTTCTTAAATTAATAAATTAAAATAAAGAAAAAATGACATAAATACATGTGCCCAAAAAAACATAATGTCTTTCATATGCTAGTTGTTGATATGACATTTTTTTATTTAATCAATTTAATTAAAAGGGAAAACAATAACTACATTAGAAGTTAATTTAAAATTTTAGTTTGCATATACCACTATGAATATTCTAAAAAATATGATCTGAAATTAGATATTTACCATCTACTCAATAATTAAATTAATATTATGTAAACCTTATTATACCCATGACTATCAGTATAACACATTGGATATTACATTGATGGCCAATTAACGTATAGTTTGACTAAAAACTGAATTGTTGTACATAATGTTTACATTATGAAATAAAAATAATTTATTTTTTAAAATATTTTAATTTTATTTATTTTAAATTGGAGTGGTTGGTTTCTTTACCATGTTCAATTCTGCAAACTCGATATAGTACTAAATTTACAAATGTGTCACCAATTTGCATTTAGGCATTAAATTTGAAAGACACTGCACAACATCCCAACTTTGGAATAGGTAAGGCTTTCCCCTTCCAAATCAAATCCCTGAGCTACCACGACGTACATGTTTGACCCATTTGATTGAATATTAGACGATTGAAAAGTTCAAGACCCTTGGATTAATAGTTATGACAAAGAAAAAACCTAATAGTTAGTTTAGGCTAGTTTCTTATGTTCATTTCCTCACTATTTTTCATTCTGCACACAACTGCCTCAAATCTTGCGGTTAATTTTAACCCCCGGATCGATCTATCGTTCTCAAATTCAAGAGCTACTAAGACTAATACTACTGATCCATTCTAGATGAATAACAATGATATCACCCCATTTGAAAGGCCTCACCTGTTGAGAGAAAATAGTTTTCCAAGTCACAACCTAAAGGATATGGTGCAGTTGTTAGACAAAGCATTGAATGGTTACATGTGTTGTTCTCACAATTGTGGCTACTCGATTGCTCATTGTGGCCAACAAATACTTTCAGCATGGAGATCAACAAATACTAGAAGTGAAACTAGCCCATAAGATTGAAGGTCATTTTATTCATCCAGATAGTATCCACAGGCTAAGGATTGACTTTGAAAAGGGTATCGAATCCACTCTGAATCCAAAAAATGTCTTCCTAAATAAAAAGTTTAGTACCTATTACAAAGTTGTCATGCCTTCTGGTATTAGTTATTTAGTGAAAGAAGCTCAACTGGAGTGAGATGATTTTCAAATCTAGAAGCTATCGAAAGCTTGGTGCATAACTGGAGAAGTAGGTGAAGCTAAGGAATCCCAACATCGTGACACCCTTGGAACATGTTCTAGACATAGATTATGCTTACCTTTTCTACGAATATGTTCATAAAGGTAGCCTCTCAGAATTCCTTCACACTAGTAATGTTTTTGTATTGGATTGGCCATCTCGTCGCAACATTGGCATAGCTATAGTGCAAGGTTTTTCTTTTCTACATTGGTGCTAGTATCAAATATTCCACCTTGATCTCACTGCTAAAAAAAATCTCTCGAAGTCTTTAACAGAGCCACAAATAGATGATATTGAGCTTTGCAAGACTATTGATCCTTCCAAGAGCATAAGGAGTATTTCTGCGATTGTTGGTTTAGTTGGATACGTTCCTCCAGGTATGCTCTAGCTACTCATTTATGCCAAAATAGTAAATGTTGTAGAGCATAGTGTTTTATAGTTACTTTTAGATGTATAAGTCTATAAGATAGACCATACTACAAAATTTGTCACAATTATAACTCATTATGATCTTAGAGATGCTTTAGTAAATAGAAGTTATGGCTGTCAAATTAAGGGAACATGATGTATAGGAATGCCTTATACAAAAGTTTTTTCTTACTAAGGCTTTATACCTAATTTTTTAATTTTTATTTTTTTATATCTTTTAAATCATGGATATCACATTACGACTTTTTTGTTAGTGAATTATGTTCTCAAGATGGAGATTATGACTTGTAAAGTTCAATATTTGTATAATGCATAGTTTATCCTTGTCTGGTACAAGAGACAAATTTCTTTTGGATATTTGTAAATTCTCCATATTTTAATTTTGTGCTATAAATTGCTACGTATTAATTGTTTTAGTAAAAGTGTTGATTATGAGAAGATAGGTCAACTTTTATGGACCAATGAAACGAGATTTAGTAGATTCCGGTAGTCAAATCGACCCAGCTCTGAAGCAAGTGTGAGTTTGTTTTTTTGGTCCAAACTTGGTCAAATCTTGTCAAAATGTGTTCTTTTGATTGATTAAGTTATTGAGTTTGACTGAATTTCAGCTTCTTGGTAGATTTTAACCGTATTTTCTGATTTAAGAATAAATTTTTTACTAGCCAAGTATTTGTTGAGTTTCTCCCGTGTGCAAGTCACACCCTTACTCTTAGGCTTCGCTTAGTGGCATCCAAGTCTACTGAAATATGATCCCTTGTCTCAATTTAATCAAATGGATTGTCTCAATTTTTCTCCTTCCTTTGATGATTCTCCTTTATGTAGTATGTGTTGTATAATTTTTTTTGTAACTTCATGTGAGATTTTCCTCACTTTGAGATCGATGCTTCTTTACATTCTTCAAATTTCATACTTTGGTGTGCATGGAACATGTGTATATGTATCCTTAAAATATTTGGCAAGCATAGTAGGAATATAGTCAACAAATCTACTTGTTTGAAATTCGACTCTCTTTACTTCAGTCTATGCAATTGGGAGTAGATAAGGTTTTCTATTTATTTTGGTGCTTAGTCACTCCCCTTGGCACCTTCGACGAATATAACTTCGCGGATACAAGTTTTAATTCCCAAGTGGCAGAAGAAATGGTGGGAAAACCTAGTGTGTAATTTCAGTTTGAGGAATTTCTTCGCATGGATAAGAAATTAAGGAGCAAGGGATCATGTATGAGCTCTACAATGGTTTCCATATCCTTACAGAACTAGAGAAAGGCCTCGTCACAAATTCCATAGTCTATGTTGGAAGTACTACACATCTACATGTGAACTCTTTGCTAGAGCATGGCACTACATGCAAGATTCATTCTACATGATTTACTCCTTCTTTAACTCCGCAACTGGTTAGTTCTTCTGCATGATTTACTCCCTGATTTGCTCCTTCTTTAACTCCACAACTAGTTAGTTCTTCTCCATTATTTACTCCCTAATTTCTCCTTCTTTTACTCCACAACTAGCTAGTTCTCTCCGAAACTTATTGTAGGTGTTGAGTCTTCTCATTGATCACCACAATGGTGCATTACCTTGGGATCTTTACCCAATAATGCTATATCATGAGCATTGTAGCCTATTTTCTAATGAATCATTATTTCGTTCTTTCTATTTTCTTTTAGTGTTTTTTCTCTACAAAGCTGTGTGTTCAACCTTTATTAGCTAGATTCATCTGTGTAGGTTTTCTAACACATGTACATGATATCAGAGCCGATAGGTTTCTAGATAAAAGGAACACCAGCACTTTATTTTGCGGGTATTACAGCTTGGAGATCGGAGATCGATAGAAAAATGGAGTTTCCCAAAGCATTTGATCCTAACACCGTACAACTATCACGAATGGAAGGACCAAATAGCTCGATACCTTCGTCAAAAAGGGTTGTACAGGATTACCATGGCTATAGAGGTGGAACCCACTTCAGCCATAGAGAAATCCATGTACCTTACCCATATGTATGAGGCTCATGGATCCATATGCATGTGCATCCCTCCAGAGTTGCAGTTTCATTTATCTGCGTACAATACTCCTAATGCAATTTTGAAAAAGGTTGAAGAACTCTATGGGAAACAGGATGAGATGGAAGGACATCTACTCAAAGTGGAGTTGTTGTCATTGGATCCATGGAACTATGACAAAATTCAAGACTTCTTCACCAAATATAATAATCTATTGCTACAACTCAAGGGTTGTGGAATTGACAAATCCAAGGAGGAGAGTCGCCAAGTTCTCTCTATTATGTCAAAGCTCAGACTGAAATACTCCATCTTTGTGTCTACATTTCATTCAGTAAGGCTCGCAACAGGTAAATCCTACACTATGGCTTCTCTCAAAGAGTTCATGGAGTCCCTTACTTTTCAGCAATATAAACTCATTGGCATGGGGAAAATCAAACCTCCAAAAGCACATGCACTTGCTGTGCATGGTGGCAGCCACAATAAAAATCACATATCTGGTTCAAATCAGAAAAATCAGCAGCAAAAAGACAAGGGAAAAGTGCATTCCCCTCCAAAGAAAGAAGGGTACACCAAGCCCTTCATTGACTCCTCCGGCTCGAGAAATGAGAAAGGGAAGAAAGGAAACCAATGCACCTACTGTCAAAGAGGATTCCATCCAGAATCCTCTTGCATGAAGAAACAAATTGACAAAATGGTAGAAATCCTTCAGAAGCACAACCTTGGGGACCACATCCCTTAGGGTGCCAAGAAGAAAACTGAGGATCCGCCAGACTGGAAAGGTAACAATTTTCATGCTTTAGTTGCAATGAATTCTTCCCCTAATGAATGGATTATAGATTCTGGTGCATCACATCATATGGCTATTGCAAAGGAAGACTATTCGTCTTTGGATGCATGCAAAGGACTTCCAATCCTCATGGGATATGACTCACCTATTGAGGTAACCGAAAAATGTAGAGTGGAACATTTACACGGAAGATTTGGAGATTTGCTTCATGTTCCAAAACTTTTGGTAAACCTACTTTCAGTTTATCAGATCACTCATTCTGGCATTGGAAAGAGAGTGGAATTCACTCCAGATGCAGTGACCATATATGACCTACATAGCAACTCCAAAATTGCAACCGGTGAGGTAAACAATGGAGCCAGACTATATGCATTTTCTGAATTTATTGAATTTGAATCCTCCTTATTTCTTACACATGTTGATGATAGTAGTAGGCATTGGCACAAGAGGTTTGGTCACTTAGATTACAGGCATATGCAGCAGCTAAGCAAGCATGAGATGGTGGAAGCCTTGCCAAATATCAGTTTCTCCAAAGGAGTTTGTGAAGGGTGTGTCCTTGGCAAACATTCTAAAGAAACGTTTAACGTTGGCAAGACTCACAGAGCATCCTCTCCTCTAGATCTGATCCATAGTGATCTCATGGGACCTTTTCCTCATCCTCCGATCAACAAAGAAAGGTATGTGCTTACATTTATTGATGATTTCTCATGGTATACTTGGGTGTATCTTCTCAGGAACAAATGTGAAGTTTTTGTGCACTTTGAGGATTTCAAAGCACTAGAGAGACACAGTCAGAGAGAAAGATCAAAGCCCTCTATATAGACAATGGCGGGGAATATGTTAGCACTGCACTTCAGAACCTTTGCCTTCGGCCTGACATACAATTGCAGTACATAGTTCCCTACACTCTGCAGCAGAACGGAGTTGCTGAGAGAAAGAAGTGATCTCTCAAAGAGATGGCTTCCTGCATGTTTCATGCTAAGTCACTACCTCATAAGCTATGGGCTGAAGCACTTAATTGTGCTAACTACATTTAGAATAGATCTCCTCATAGCTTTGTCAAGGATCAGACCTCCTTTGAGGCTTGGAGCGGCACTAAACCAGAGGTCACCCACTTTCGTGTTTTCAGCTCCCGACCATGGGCGAGGATCCCCATTGAAAAGAGGAAAGCTCTTGATCCATAGATCATTGAGTGCATATTTGTTGGATACCCTGATGGTGTGAAGGGATACCGACTCATGATTTCCTCTACGGACAAGCTCATCATTGAGCGAAGTGTGAAATTTGAGGAAATTCTCTCACGTGCACCTCAATTACCACATGCAGACACCTTTTATCTACGCCATGTCCAAGATGATGACTTAGTACAATCAAATGTAGATACAGAGCATGCAAATGCAGAGACAGAGTCTTCAGATACAAATCTAGTGCATGCATATGATGATCCACATCCAAGCCCAGATCGGGCTTCCAGCAGTGAATCAAATTCCCTTGTCATAAATCAGAGAACAAGGAGCTTATGTGAGATATATGAACAAGACCACCCAACTGCTAGAAATGGTATTGTGGGGGATAATTCTGATCTGTAGAGGAATAGCTCAGAGTTTACTGAGCCTCCTCTTGCGTTCACTGCCACTAAAGCATTGTCATCCTGGCATTGTCATTTGGTTCAGTCTTCTGATCCACAGTCTTATGTAGAGGTTGTTGGGCATCCATCTTGGGAGTTCGCCATGGAGGAGGACTATAACTCCCTCTTGAGAACCAGACTCAGGATCTGGTCCCCCTTCCTTCAGGGAGGAAACTTGCTTGATGAAAATGGGTCTACAGGACCAAGAGTGCTACAGATGGGAAAATCACCAAATGAAAAGCAAGGATGATAGCCAAAGGCTTCGAGCAAGTGCATGGCATTAATTATGACGAGACCTTTGCTCCAGTAGACAAGATGGATTCCATACGCCTTACACTTGCCATTTCTGCTACCCAGGGATGGGAAGTACATCAGATGGATGCGAAGAATGCCTTTCTTCACGGAGACCTATCAGAGGATATTTACATGGAGCAGCCACATGGTTTCGTTCAGGATTCATATTTGGTCTACAGACTAGAGAAATCTCTCTACGGCGTTAAGCAGGCCCCGAGAGCTTGGTATTCAATGATGGATTCTTTTCTCTTATAAAAAAACTTCAAAAGATGTAAGTCTGATCTAAATGTTTACATGCTCAGGACACATGATTCTCTTCTTATCTTAGTTTTGTATGTAGATGACCTCCTGATGACCGGCAGATCGGCTTCAGCCATTGCTACAGTCAAGATGGCCTTGCATGATAGGTTCTTGATGATGAACATGGGTCCATTACACTTCTTTCTTGGTCTTGAGATCAACTAGGATGCCAAAGGCATCAAACTCCCTCAGGCGAAGTATGCATGGGATCTCCTCGAGAGATTTCACATGACTGACTACAGGCCAGCACCGACTCCTTTTCTATCTGGGGTCCACCTTGAGGATGGAGGTGACACTCCATTAGTTGATAACACTCTCTACTGATAGCTAGTGGGGAGCTTATTGTACCTCACCCACTCCAGACCAGATCTCTCATATGAGGTAGGGGCAGTTTCCAGATACATGCATGAGCTGCATGAGCTACACTGGAATGCTGCCAAGTGCATCCTCCGATATGTGTACGGTACCATCACCTTCGAGATTCAGTATGCAGTACGCACTGCATTGAATCTCCTTGGCTTCATATATTCTAATTGGGCGGGCGACAACATTGATCGCAAGTCCACCTCCGGATATTCACTTAGTCTAGGATCTAGCCCTATCTGTTGGTCAAGCAAGAAGCAGGCTGCTATTGCTCTCTCTTCAGCTGAGGCTGAGTACAGAGTAGTAGTCAACATAACCATTCAGGCTCTATGGCTACAACACTTCCTCATTGAGTTGGGCGTCTAGTTCCACCATCCCATTGTCATCTGATGTGAGAACTAGAGCACTCCCAAATTTTTTAGGGATCCAGTACAGCGATAGCAGATGAAGCACATGGAGATCCATATGCACTACATCAGAGACTTAATACATGATCGGGTCATTGATTTGTAGTTTTGTCCTTCCACAAAATAGACTACAAACATCTTCACCAAGACATTCACTGAGTGAAAGTTTCACTCTCTGCACGATTTTCTTGGAGTGAAGAACACAGTTGCTTAGCAACTGTCTTTTCTTCCTCTTTTCTTTTGATTACATTCTATTTTGAGGGAGGGATTTTCCCACGAGGTTTTACCTCTTTCATCAATTTTAGTACAGGTTGCATTGTATTTTGGGTGACCTTTGGCCTTAATTGCCAAGGCCCATTTTCTGTTTTTCCCCATAGTGGTGTTCAGGGGGAGTGTTGGAAGTACTACACACCTACATGCGGACTCTTAGTTAGAGCATGGGACTACATGCAAGATTCCTTCTGCATGATTTACTCCTTCTTTAACTCCGCAACTAGTTAGTTCCTCTGCATGAGCTACTCCCTGATTTTCTCCTTCTTTAACTCCACAACTAGTTAGTTCTTTTGCATGATTTACTCCCTGATTTGCTCCTTCTTTCACTCCACAACTCGCCAGTTCTCTCCAGAACTTGTTGTAGGTGTTGATTCTTCTCATTGATCACCACTATGGTGCATTACCTTGGTATCTTCACCCAGTAATGTTATATCATGAGCATTGTAACCTATTTTCTAATGAATCAATATTTTGTTCTTTCGATTTTCTTGTAGTGTTTTTGCTCTGCAAAGTTGTGTGTTCAACCTTTATTAGCTAGATTCATATGTGCAAGTTTTCTAACACATTTACAGTCTCAAGAGAAATTCCAAGCCCCTGGGAATGGATTGCATGACGTCACATTCCATTGCCTCAAGGGAAACTCCATGCTCTTGGGAATGGATTGCATGGACACAAATTTCCAGGCAATAATCAAGGAAGGTGACTCATATGGTGATGGGCCCTTGACGAAAAATAATTATGTATTCTAATGATCAGATTGAGTCCCAAGTTACTTGCACATGAGACCCACAAGGTAGGCATGGATTATGTCATCCATGATTTTCATAACAGTTCTGTAGAAGACTAGATGAAAGTTAAATAAAAATCTTAATACCCCAAATTGTATAAAGGAATTCTAGTCTATCAAACAAAAAATTTCCTTTGTTTCAAAAAAATAAATATAACAAAGATATGCGAATAACTGAAATGTTATATCGAAGGTGTTCTATTTAATTTAAAAATGTCATCATCAAATGGAAAGTTGTGTCTAGAACTCTGTTCTAAATTTTTAGAGTGTTGTGTCTCAGAATATTCCATTTTCCCTTTAAAAAGAAGCATGTGATATGTACCCAAATCCGTCATTGCACATTAAAAAGAATAATATTTCCATGTGTTTTTCAGAGATGAATTTTCCATGTGATACAACTCCAAACAAACATTGGAAAATAGCACTCCATATTTGTCCCTCCATTGTATTATGCTTTTGGGTCACTCCAAAAATTGCAGGTTATATATACAAAGCTCTTTGGCAATAGTTTTTGGAATTACTGGGACTGTTAGGACACAAGTTGGTCCATGAACTAGAAGAAAACATCTCAGCCTTTAAGACACTATGGGCATCCCGACCTCCGAGTGCTCTGTTGAGCAGGGCGCGTCTCTAGGTATCCCTCTCTCGGGCTTGATGATGACCCCAATATTAATCCCACCATCGATGGCTCTAATGAAGTCGACTCAGAACCCAATCTCGCCAAAGGGTCACGGTGGCATGTTCCTTCGAGAGAAGATGGTAGAGGCTTCCTCTACCAAGTTTGTGGTCATCGTTGATGAAATGAAGCTCGTTAGTGGCCTTGGCATCATCAGCCTGGAAATGCCTGTGCAGGTAGTGCCCTTTTGCTAGAAGTAAAATGTTTCAAGGCTGCAATCCGTCTTTCAGGCGAAGGCTTGGAAGGGGAAGCTCAGGATGGACAGTGACAAGCCGTATGTTATGGATAATGCCATTTACATCGTGGGTTTGCATTTCATGACCCCGATCAATGATTTGAGGGTCACATCCAAATCCATGCTGCCTTTTGAGGGCATGGTCGAGCACAGGCTCTTCTTGGACATGGCCATGAATGTAATCGTTATTGGGGTAGGTAGTGTTAGGCTCAATACCAAGTGAGAAATTTTTGGGTTACTGTGATGACTTTCGGTGTCCGGGTAGCCTTTTGTAATCAGTCAGAAATAAATGCAATATAAATATTATGTTTATTTGTATCCAATTAGTAGGCAATGCGTTTAATTAAATTCAAATTATGTTTTATTAAATTCAATTAGTTTAGGCCATTTGGGGCTTTGGAAATTTGGGTCATTGTACCTATTTGGAAAGAGACCAATTGATTCCTTTCGACAATATTTTACATTGGGCGAGGTACACAATTTCTCTGAAAAGCCTACAAATGTTGAAGAAGTTGTTTGAGATTAGCAAATGACAAACTTTTCTGTCTAGTTATTATTCAATTGCAAAGGAAGAGTTTTCAGACGCTGCTTTGTGATGCTTTTTCCCTTTCAAGGCAACATTTTCCATCCTCTCCTGTAAGATGTTAAGTGTTTTCTTTATCTAGTTTCAATGCTTATCTAAAACATTTTGTCAAGAATATCATATTTCTTGTTCTACTATCTACTGTTTAAATTTTTATCAATTAAGCTTGTCCCATTTCCGTGGAAAGATTTTGTACTGGATGTATCAAATATATTTAAATTGATTATCATTTTACAATGGTAAAAAATATTGTTGATCAAAACAAATTCTTGCACTTAAATTTGATGCTTCATTTCATAGGATTAGAAAATTATTTCGTGAATTTGTTTATCATTTTACATTGGTAAAAAATATTGCTGCTCTAACCAAACTATTGTTCTTAAATTTTATGCTTCGTGTCATACCTTTAGAACAAAATTTTGTAATTTTTCTTATCTATTTGCATTAGCAGACAACATTCTTAAAATGATGCAGTAAACTAGTCCATAAATTTGAATTTTCCTCCACCATACTTGTGAGTATGATGGTTACCAATGGAAAATGGGAATCTTTTAACGCATTTATTTGTTATTAATGACTTATTATTTTGGTTTTTTTTTTTTTTTTTTTTTTTTTTTTTTTTTTTTTTTTTGCATATTGTGCTATTTGACCATGGTTTATCTGACTACAGAGTGGCACATTTATTTTCAGAAAAAACCACTTATTGTTTGAGCTTTCTGAGCTGCCCAATGTTTTTTGGACATTTCACATGTTTATACATATTTTATTTCTAGAATGTTCAAGCAACATAATGAGTGTGAAAAATTACACACTCAACCTATTTTCTCTTTGCATAATATCCCCAAGATCTCCCTAGGCTCTTCTCGTAAAATGTAAACTATTTTTCCTAAGTATGGCCATTTCATATGTGGTGCGTAATGTTCAAGGATCGCTAAAAATTGCTTGTGAGCTTATAAGTCTGGTAGCTTCCCATGCCAACCTTTTGGAGTATTTCTAAAGCCAGATAAAATTCTTAATGAAACATTGGAAAACTTTAGCATTTCATATTTTCATATTTGGATCCGTTCCTTCTATTGGACGAATTTCCAGGTTAGTTCTTTTATTTGAGGAATTTGCAATTAATTGAACCCAATTCTCTTAGTATGCAGATGCTGAGATTTGAACTCTTGCCTTTCTTGGGTTACGATAGATACGATGGTGCTTGATCAAATTAGAACATAAGTTGTCGATTTTGAGTTGAATATTTGTTATTTTGCTAATGTGGTTTGTCAAGAGAAATATATTTTTAATGGTGAATTTTATTTGGCTTGCAGTTTCCCCTCCTGTTGGCTTTCTGGACCATCCTCACATAGGTACAATCATTATCCTATTTAAAAACTCAATAACACTTTGATTTTTCCATTGGGTGTGTGTATTATCCTATGGAAGACTAGGTCATTTCCATCCTTCCTTTTGTTGTTCAGGTTTTGAGACTATCAAATACATAGGTAAACACATCATCTTCCAATACTGGGGCCTTTCATGGACTCAACTGTTTATTTACTAGACATGGATATATTTTCTTCTGTTTGTTTTGGAAGAGGAAATGGTTGTCTTCTCCGTTGAGCAGATGGGACAAGCACCAATACATTTTGTTGGTGACCGTATTATTTCAATAATCATATTTACGATAGTATTGTGCTTAAATTTCGTGATGGGAAAGGATTTTAAAAGATCACAGTTGACTAAAACCTGTTCCTTTTAGAATTTTTTATGGTTTGCGTGGGGGCTTGAACCCGATATTTGTTTATTTGGGAGCCAAACTTTGTCAAATAACTTATAGGACATGGTTTATCTGGAGCATTTACACATCGATATTTTTCACGACACAAGTGTACCATCAAAGCTGGTGATGTGCAGGTTGGAAAATTTTCATTCCCTTGTGCTTTTGATGAACTTTCCTTTAAGGTAAAAAAGGATTCATTTGAGTAGTGAGTATTAGACCTAGGTCATTGGAATCTATGATAACGTTCTTAGTAAAAAATTATTGGGTTGTGCACTCGATGACAAGGAGAAGAGGTATAGTCCACTATGAAATTCATGGGGCAAGCACCAATACATTTTGTTGGTGACTAGATTATTTCAATAATCATGTTTAATGTTGTGCTCTACTTAAATTTATTAAAGGGAAGGGACTTTCTAACATCATTGTTGATTAGAAGCAGTTCTATTTTGAATGTTGGGTGGTTTGTGTGGGGGCTTGAACCTGTTATTTGTTTATTTGAGAGCCAACATTGTCAAATAACTTATATGAAATTTTATTTAAGATAATTTATTTCTAATTCAGTTACCGACTCATAGGGCATTTGTTTTATGTATAGGATTGAACCTGCATATCAAGAATTGGAAGGTAAAGACACACCAAAGGTTGAGAAATATGGTGTTAGAGAAGGTGTTATAAACGGAGAAGCTTTGGGCATTGAGTCCCCTATATACACTTGAACTCCAACAATGTTCTTGGATTTCACAATGAAGAGGGGTTGTTATTCATCAACCTATTCGAGAGGGTTGGAATGCATTTGTCTATGTTTTAGAAGCTCAGGTAGTTTATAGCTGGAAGAGGTATAGTCCACTGTGAAATGAATGGTGCAAGCACCAATACATTTTGTTGGTAACTGAATTATTTCAATAATCATGCTTACTCTTGTGCTCTAATTAAATTTATTAACAGGAAGGGACTTTATAACATCACAGTTGACTGGAACAAGTTCCATTTAGAATGTTTGATGCTTTGTTTGGGGGCATGGATCCATTATTTGTTTATTCGAGATTCAACATTGTCAAATAACTTACAGGATCATTTATTTAAGACAATTTATTCTAATTCAATTACCGAATTACAAGGCATTGGTTTTCTCTATAGGATTGAACCCGCACATAATGAATTGGAAGGTAAAGATAAAGCAAAGGTTAATACGGATGGTATTAGAGTAGTTGTTATAGGTGGAGAATCTTTGGGCATTATATCCCCTATATACACCCGAACTCCAACAATGTTCTTGGATTTAACAATGAAGCCAAGAGTTGTTCTTCATCAACCTATTCCAGAGGGTTGGAATGCATTTGTCTAAGCATATCTACCTATGTTATGCTCCTTGGTTTTTTGGGATTGAAAAGCTACCTTCTAATGACTAAAAAAACTCGTTTTCAGTGTGTTCTTTGGCAAGTCAACCATTTCATCATTGTTTTAAGTGCAAAAATTGCCCCTTGTTTCCTTAGTTTCCAACACTTGAAAAATATTTAGCTCATCAGTATTTAGTGTTCATTGATTGCAAGCGAGAATTGAGCTAGGTTCCTTTGGCTCAAAACTTCATCCTAGAATTTCCTGAGTCTGGTCATCCAAGCTTGTTTTCCAACATCACAAGGGTGGTTCTGTAGGATTTGAGATATGTATTCAAAGTCATTAATGATCCTATTATTATTTTGATGAACATTGGCAATTTGGCACCTATGGCCCCTTAGAAAGGAAAGTGGCTAGTAAATGGCATCCCTCCACTAGATTATCCCAATATCCATCACCCTTCAACCTACGTAACAAATTCTACTTTTCTTTTACAAGCTATACAACTAATATTATTTATATATGGAACATTCAAGGCCCAATTCATTCTCATTAACTTGCTCATCCCTTCCCACGGAAATAGGGAAATAAATTTTTTGATGGATTCATAGAATGGCCTCCCGTAGGAATCTTATGGGCCACTCTCTTGCAAAGTTGAAATAAAATGAATTTTTCCTAGAGATCATGGCTCAATCTAGCATTTTCATAATCCTCTCGAGACCTTTGTAAAATTTATTCCATGTTAACCACAACTATACACGTCGTGGCATCAAAATTTGTTATGGTCATAGAACTCTGGGTTGAATTAGGCCATACAAGTTTATTTCTCCCATGTAAGTATGAACCAGTAATGTTCCTTTCCTTGTCTTATGGGTTCTCTACCATATTGTTCTGCAAACAATATAGGGATCATTTAGCAGCTCATCAGTAGACTATGTTTAAAATGTTTCCCTCTCATGCTTGTCATTTGATTTGAAGATCTTGGTTAGCCGAACAAGATGACCATCTGGGATAAATAATGTCTAAACAACTTATTTGGGTAGAGTCTGTCCCATTCTATATAATCCCA
Organism: Pinus taeda; assembly: GCA_000404065.3. Classification (NCBI taxonomy): domain Eukaryota; kingdom Viridiplantae; phylum Streptophyta; class Pinopsida; order Pinales; family Pinaceae; genus Pinus; species Pinus taeda. The sequence goes on from APFE031066174.1 coordinate 117,535, forward strand.
GAAGTGAGCGAAGGAGATATTAACTAGAAGAATTAAAAAGAACATTCAACCACATTACATGCAAGGCTTTTATGAACAAAAGTATTATGCTTTTTGATGTAGGAGAATTTAGCTTTAGCCAACAATGTGATTGTTTGTTCACATGTTGGGGCTAAAAGAGTTGAATTTCATGACCTGAGTGGTCAAAAAGTAAGTTTTATTAGAGAGTGTTGCATCTCTTGAAGATGATTTTTACTTCATTATTGTAATAGTTGGGAAATTATATTGTTTTAGACTAAGGCTAAGTTGTTAGCATAAGGGTGTAATAGAGCTTAAAGATAGAGATTTGATTGTTAGATTCACCAAAATAGAGATCGAATTGTTAGTGCAGTTAGAATAGAGTTTGACTCATAAAAGAAAGGAAATGTAATGGAAAATGATTAGCCAAGCTAAGATGATTAAGGTTTGAGAGAGAGGCGAGAGTTTCAATGTTAGAGAGGGTTTGAGAATTAGACCGAGGTCAATATATTGTTGTAATTTAGATGAGAGGGCCAAGACTCTGTAACATATATTATACTAATGAAAATGATTTAACGCGTGTTTGTAGTATTCGTGGTGTGGAATCTCGTTTACTCTGTGTATCTGCATCCAGATAATTAACTACGTATTTCCTTTATTTTCATGCCTTAAATGAAAATATCAGTGTTTAATGTATTTTCTCATAAATCGTGGTTATTTTCTGTTAAGGTTAATCTTTTGATTAAATGCTAAAACCATTGATTAACCACTTTACTTAAGTATTGAGTTAATGCACGTGGTTATATCCGAAAGGCGGTTTTCAAACAGTGAAGGTGATTATTGGGCAGACAAAGAGATATAAGTGGTATTTCACAGGAGTCACCTGATTCCACTAACCAAGTCACACATACCACTCAGGTGGAGAGAGAAAACTGCCTTATCGGGTGGGTATTATCTGTGAAAGTGGTTCACCTAATATCCTTGCGAACCATTGGATCTAATGCATGATTGATCGGAGATGGAGGATCAACAAACTATTTTGTTGATCAAGTTAAGTTAGGAACATTGGATCTAGAGAGAAGAGATCTACGACGTAGAGTGATCCTGATGGGTTTTACTAATCAGGTTGAGTGTTAACCGTCAAATATCATAGAGAAGAGATCAACAGTGTGGATTGAAGAATTGTCTATAAAGTGAAAGTCAACATGGGACTGAAGTTTTAAGTAAAAAGTGGGGACCCTCCGTGTAAAGTGAGCCATGAATGGAATCTGCGGAAAGCACCTGATTGGTTCTAAAGTAACCAACATTCTATTTTGAAGACTTCATCTTGTTTTCAACAACCTCCTGCATAATTTGGTATTACAGCACATAGATTAAGGTTTATTGCATTAGACATGTCACCGAGAAGAGGAGTTGGCACTGGTTGAGGAAGACCTTAAGCAAATGTCGATCTGCTAGGAGAGATCCAGAGTCTGCGTACGAGAATACAAACAATTGAGACTGCTCAGAGAAGAACACCTGATGAAGAAGCTGATAGTGCTAAAGAAGAACCTTTTGAGGAAGAAGAAGAGGAGGAAAATGAAACTACTAGACTTATCAAGATGTTGGCGAAAGTAGGAGGAAAACCAAAGGTGGATATTCCTACGTATGAAGGGAGTCTCAATGCAAAAGAGCTAATGGATTGGATCAGTTAATTGACAAATATTTTGACAATGAAGAGGAAGATGATGACAAAAATAAGGTGAATTTTGCAGTTACCATATTGAAGGGTCATGCAACTATTTTGTGGGATGAACTACAAACGTCCAGAATGAGAAAAGGAAAGTCCATGTTCAAGCAATGGGATAAAATGGTGAGTAAAATGAAAGCTAAATTTATCCCTAAAGATTATGAGTTAAATATTTTCAAACAATTGCATAAATTAAGGCAAAAAGGAATGTATGTTAAAGAATATACATAATATTTTTATAGATTTGGTATTAGAGCAGGAATTGTAGAGGATGACATGGAGAAGGTAGCCAAATATATCAATGGCTTAAGGTATGACATCCAGGATGAGATCAGCTTGCTGAGTCAGAAGACTATTGAAGATGCCTATCAAGTAGGTTTGAAGGTAGAAGAGAAGATGTTGAGAAAATAGAATCAGAAGAATAGAGGAAGAAGTTTAGTAAGAGGTAGAGGAGCTACCAGACCAAGGGGTCAGCAACATCAGCATGAAGCAAGAAGTTCAAGTAGTAGACCACCATAGAGGGGAGATTTTAATAGAGGAATATTTGCATCTAGAGGAACAGGTCGAGGAAGAGATATTCAATGTTACATATGTGGAAAATGGGGACATGGACCATTGGAATTTCCTCATAATAAAACAACAAGTCAGAGGAATCTGAATGTGGCTGAGGCAAAGGAAGAAAAACCTCAAATTGCAGACAAGGAAGAATCACCTGAAGTAGGAGAATCCCTATTATTGAAAAGGGCATTGCTTAAGGGAGAGAAAGAGATTGGAGAACTAGCTTAGAGGAAGAATTTATTTAGAATTACATGCAAATACAAAGGTAAATGTTGTAAAGTGATAATTAACAGTGGAAGTACTCATAACCTTGTTTCTACAGAGATGGTGGACAAGCAAGGATTGGTGAAGACATTACACACTGCTCCTTACACAGTGTCATGGTTGCAGAAAGGACATCGGATAATTGTGACAAAACAATGCAAGATAGAGATGCAGATTGGTACTTATAAAGTTGTGATATTGTGTGATGTAATGCCAGTGGATGTATGCCATGTATTTTTGGGAAGACCTTGGTAGTTTGATCGGAGAGCTATTCATCATGGGAGAAGAAATACTTATAATCTGGAGAAGGATGGAAATAAACATACATCGTTGCCATTGAAGGATGAAGCTCACAAGGGAGCACCTGTAAATAATGTTATGCTCATGAGTGGAAAGGAGTTGTTGTAAGAGGTTCAAAAAGGTGAAGAAATTCATTTTACTCTCATAAGGATACCTAAGGTAATTTTGACTTCCACAAATTTAGATGATCTGCCTGAAGAAATAAAAACTTTGTTGAATGATTTTGCTGATATTATTGTAGATGAGCTGTCAAATGCATTGCCACCAATCAGGAGTATTAGTCATCATATTGATTTAATACCAGGAGCAAGTTTTCAAAACAAAGCAGCATACAGAGTAACTCCCCAAGGGAATGCAGAAGTTGGAAGACAAGTGCAATAATTTATGGATAAGGGAATAATCAAAGAGAGTCTTAGTTCATGTGATGTACCAACAATACTCAATCCAAAGAAAGGAGGTGAATGGCGAAGTGTATAGATTCTAGAGCCATAAACAAGATCACTATTAGGAATAGATTTCCTTTACCATGCATGGATGATTTGTTGGACTTTCTTCGTGGATCAAAGTATTTTACTAAAATAGATCTGAAGATTGGATATCATCAAATAAGAATTAGAGAAGGAGATGAATGGAAAACTGCATTTAAAACAAATAGTGGATTGTATGACTGGTTAGTGATGCCTTTTGGACTCACTAATGCACCTGGCACATTCATGAGATTGATGAATGACGTCTTGAAGGAATATGCAGGCATGTTTGTTATTGTTTATCTTGATGATATTCTAGTCTTTAGTAGAAGTAAAGAAGAACATATAGAGCATCTTAAGTTGGTTTTAAGAACTCCGCACAAAGAGAAACTACTGATAAATCTGAAAAAATGTAGTTTCATGAAGGAATAATTAATTTACTTAGGATTTGTAGTTTCTAAAGAAGGGTTGAAAATGGATCCAGAGAAAGTCCAAGAAATTTGGAACTGGCCTATTCCAAGGAATATATTTGAGGTAAGAAGCTTTTCTTGGGCATGGTATCCCTCGCGGTAGGTTTTGGGGCTTAAATCCCATGTTTTGGTCAATTGTATTATAAGACTCCACGAAGTGCGGGAGCGGAGCACTTAAGTGTAGGATAAGTCATAGGGTTATACGCCCTAAGAATTGTAAAATAATGTAAAGTTGTGCCATCCTACCCATGGTATGTGGACCATGGGATTCTATAAATAGAGCAAGGCTTTAAGTGTAAAGATAGTTTTTTTGGGAAGCAAGTAATAGATAGATGCGAACGCATAGTTAGAGCATAAGGGGAAAGTTGAAGTGTATTGGGTCATAGTAGTAGGAAGAGGCTCTGCAACCGAGTGCACAAAGGCCTAGTATAGTCCGCAGCTGAGTGCACGAGGCAGAGTCAGGTCTGTTATTGAGCTAAACTTGAAAAGGATTATTAATAGAGATATGTTTGATTTAGAGTACTTTGCATCTGTTTGTGGATCTATATTTTGATGTTATGCATTATTTTTATCTGGTTATTTATATGTGCACACTTGATAAGCATTGGTACGAATGCTTATGTATGAAATCATTCTAAGTAATTAGCGAACAAATCCTAACTAAGGAAGATTTGGTTAATTAACATGGGTCACGCTGCAGCTAGAGCTGCGCAAAGACAGTAACAGAGGACACAACGTGCCTGATGGTGCGCGTAGCCCAGTAAGTGCAGAGGTTGGATCGCGTCCCTATCGCCACCTATCAAACATCCCCAGGGTGTGGAAACCTAGTTCTAGCACCCTCCCATACTACTTCGAGTGAGACCTCATTCCTCACTCCGCGGATTGTTGTCGAAAGGGCCAGTAGTATCGAGATTTGCTTGTCTAAATCACTTCTAAACCAGGGTCAAGCCCCACGTAGCCAACCAATGGTTCCATTACCGAGACCAGGATCTGCATAAGGGATGTCTAATGTCATGGCACTGAAACCCAATGAAGAAGGAAATTGAAGGGTGGTTGGACAAGAAGATTCACGAGTTTACGATGCAAGAAAACAAAACTCCATAGGTATCTAAAAAAAAGTGGTTGGATCACTACATGTATAAGGAAATTCATGAAATCTTCTTTGGATATTTTCTGTTTGAGCTATATGAGTGGATTGCAAAGTTAGCCAACAACCAGGGTTGGTGTAGGCTTGACAAACCAATAGTGTCGACTCTAGAATTAGTGTACAAACTAGAGGCATCCGAAGATAAGGTCGCGTGAGCAATGGACCATTGGCTTGACCAGATAATAAAGAGATTTATCACTCAGTTTACGGTAGACACGACCGTGAGCTACAATGAAGTAGAATGGCGGTTTCTCAAAGGACCGTGAGGTAAGTATAATAAGTCTTTGCATACTTGGATTAAGATGTTATTGTGTGAAAAGAAGGTCATGCGAATACATTAATGTTAGGGATGAGGTAGTGCGGAAAGATCTACAAAAGTAGAGAAGAATTAGAAAACAGTCCCTTAATTTCACCTTTGTGAGAGAGCGAGGAAGAACTCACTAAGGTCTCTCAGAGGGGTGTGGTTAGTTTGATAAGGAAGCACATTCCACGGTTACCACCACCACCCATGCCAGCACCCGCTTCACCCTCTTCACCTCCATTTCCACCCACTCCATCTCCACGACCTCCATAGTTTAATATGGCGAGCGCAATCAAGCTACCAGTATTTCGAGGAGTAGGGAATGAAGATTTGGACCAATTCTAGTTCGTGGTAAGAGCAGTATGGGAAGCACAAGGTGTCACAGATGAAAATATTAAGAAGGCAACATTGGTGAGCGTGCTCCAGGATTGCACATTGACACGGTATATCAAGCACTCCAACAGCCACCAAAAGGTAGGGACAATAGAAATCCAGATCGTGCTCAATAGGGAATTCAACAAGCCAAATTCAAAAAAACAATCAATCATTGGGTTTAAAGAAATCACGATGCTCCTAGGGGATACTCCTTGGGATCTGGATCAATAGCTGAAGAGTACAATCCATGAAGCCAATATGATGCTGACGGATGGACAACATCGAGTATGGTTTGTGGCATCTCTAACACTGAACTCGAGGATGGTGTTGTCACAACAAAAACTTTCCACTGAGGCTGAAGTATTGGAAATGGTGATGAGGTTGCATGAGACCCCAATACAAGACGCTAGGTTGGGAGTTCAACAAATCCACGCAAAACTACACAATATATGCCTAGAAATGCAAAGTTTGAAGCAGGATAGGGCACCGTGGCCAGAGGCGTGCAAGGAAGTATGGTGCATAAAATGTAAAGGCCAAGGCCATGACAAGGATCACTGTCTAGTGTTCGAAACCTACTTGGTAGGAGGAGGACCAATTCTGTTGAGACCAAAGGCACAGTTAGGACTGAGTGCGACACTGGCGCTATGTTCTGCAATCTGTGAGATAGCAGCAAAACACACGACGGATAATTGTCATTTGTTGCAGAAGTATACACAGACACCCCAACAATTGTTTTGTAATTTCTATAGGTTGGTAGGCCACGACGAGCGCACTTGCCGTAGCTACGAGCTAATGATGGATTAGACCCTAGCCTATAGGATGTAGACAAAAACGGAAGTCCTCGACCCAGCTGCGAGGATGACACACGCTGGATTTTAGGGGCGAGGTCGAGGACGAGGAATGGGACCAGGAAGGGGCCGCGAATAGTTAATTTGTTACAATTACGGAGGACCAAGGCACTATACCTGTGATTGTACCAACTTGACGAGGATAGTCTATTTGTATTGTGCTCAGTTTGATCATGAAACAAGAGATTGTCTTACGTTGATCACATAGATGCATGAAAAACGTGTATTCCAACCTCCTTCGACTCAGAATATACAAATAATGAGGTCTGAACCGAGCAAAGAAGACCTGAATGTGAACATGATGCTTAGAAGTGGTGCGACCATGGGAGAGGATAACGGGAAGCATCTAGAGGTAGATACATGGGTTTATAAGGCTCCTACAAAGGAACCTGAGTTTGACTTAGAATGCACAAAGGAGATGTTCATGGAAGCTAAGAAGAGCTTCACATAGGCCTCCACTTTAGGTAGTAAGGAATAACTCGAGTTAGGATTGGATCATTCAATGCTCACTACCTTTCTGGAGACATGCATGAAACTTTTGTGTGAAAAAAAGGTAGTTAAGGGACTACGGGAGCTGATCACCAGGTGCGTGGGGTCAGGAGAACTACGCGTAGTCCAAAAATTAGGGAAGCATGCATTGCACACCGGAAGGGAAATGAAATTGACTACGTAGATCAGTGAGTACGAAATGGATTAGGTAATCCTAGATCTGGTTTCGAATGCGAATGTGTTACCGAAGAAAACTTGGGAACACATGGGTAGGCCCGCGTTACAGTGGTCCCCTATCCAATTATGAATGGCAAACCAATAGAAGAGTTTTCCAAGGGGAAGGTTGCAAGGGGTAACAATTGTTATTGAAGTCGCGGGCACGCAAATAGATTTTGATGTGATAGATATTTTTGATGACAACAATCCCCATCCCACGTTGTTAGGAATAGATTGGGCCACCGATATGAATGGAGTCATAAATCTGAAGAAGCGCAAAATGGTCTTCGAGAAAAAGTGACTATGCATAGTAGTCCTACTAGACCCAGTCGAAGGAGCACGCTACACCAAACCCGTGCTTGATGATGATAGTGAAAATGAGCTGGATTGTATTTACAAGATAACTATGCAAGACCAGGATTGGGTGAATCTAACTGCAAACGGGAGAATCTCATGGAAGCGTGAAAGCTCATACACTTCAGATTCAGATGAAGAAGTAGAGCGATGGCAGAATCGGTTGTATGACGTAACGACACTGAATTGAAACATGATGATTCAATCACTGCATTGCATGACAACAGAGGCAAGGGAGCTTCTGGCATATGACGGATTGATAGTGGTGGAGGAATTCTTGAGAAAATTTGAAAGTGTGGTACTGGAACAACAATGGTTCGATGTGCTGAAATGGGCACTACGTGCAACACCTACATGATGGTGGGGTATACATCAAGAAAACTTTGAGGACTGGCACAAATGTAGATGGATGATCCACCTATGGTTTGGAAGCTCCAAGCTTCCAACGAAATTAGGGCAGCTAGGATGGAGTAGCTTCTGCGCCCACCTATGTCAATCGGTATAGACGTGCACTGTGCAATCCACACAAGACCACCTCAAACTAAGGATAAAAAATCAGAATAGGACATAGTAGAAGGAAATGCAATGTGCACCACAAACATTCCACTTAGAAGCATTCCAGAAGGTATGCAGAATCCTGAAAAAGCCTGTGTTGGGGGGTGCATATGCAGATGGCTTCTGCTGTTTCAAGAATATGATTTTGATATCATAGTTAAGCTGGGACACCTAAATGTAGGACTAGGTCACTTGTCATGAATAGGCACAGGCGAGGAACGAACAAATTTGGAGGAGGGACTGCATGTTGCGGACGACCATTTCGAAGATATAATCCATTTTTTAACTATAGGGACTATGCCGAAGGAATACTCTGTCCAACAGAAGAAGGAATTGGTGGTGTTCACAACAAACTTAGGCACCTCTACAAAATGGGAAATGATAAGATAGTACGAAGATATGTACCTGAATTTGAACGAGCTCAGATCCTTGCGGAAGCACATGGTGGTGCTGCAGGAGGACACTATGTAGGACAGGAGACTGCACAGATTCTTCACGCTGGATTATGGTGGCCAACCCTGCATCAATGTTCAAAAGCACACTGTCGGGTCTGTGACATATGTCGAAGGATAGGAAAACCATCACGAAGGGACGAAATGCCACTCAATCCACAAATGACACTGCAACTATTTGAAAAATGGGTAATCGACTTTATGGGGCCAATCAAACCTCAGGGAAAGACAAGTGCAGGCTACATCATCACCATGACAGAGTCCCTAACTTGATGGGAAGAAGCACAGCTAGTTAAAGACTGCACGACCACTACAGCTACGAATTTTTTGTTCGACAATTTGTTGACACGATTTGGTTTCCCAAAAATCTTAGTGAGTGACTGCGGAATGCACTTCCCAAATGAAACCATCAGCGCACTCAACGAGGAGTTCCAGGTGTATCATCAGTTGTTAATTCCTCGAAAATCGTTGTATCAACATTGGGGGATAACCACCCGGTACGGACCTTAATACAGCTCCTTTTCCGTTTGGGATGGTGGCTCCGACTCAATATAATGGGACCAGTTTCCCAATAGTGAATAAAAGGGGTGGATGAGCGATTAGTTATCTAATCTAATGATAGGCGAATAACTTAATCTATCAACAAAATAAAAGAACTAATACTAATCCCGTGAACAATTATTCTTTGGAAATGTAGCGTTTGATGATCTTTATCTATCGACAGGCATATAGATGACTCTATCAAATAAACATAGATATTTATTCATTCAAAGATTACTTCATTTAAATAGTTAAGAAAAGTGATTAACACAATATTGCTACACTTATCATTCATATCATTGATGCATACATGATTAGAATAAAAGCAAACTGTACACATCCAATAGTGGAATGAACAAAGGATGCTATTAAAACACATGTATATATCCGATAATAGCAAGAGCGATCAAATGACAATTCATATAAAAAGAATGAGTTTAGACATAGATAATAGTACCATATGAGCTGCTAATCAATCCCAATATCAATTGCTATTTGAAATTCTTCCTCCAACGCAGAAACACTTTCAAACAAAGACAGTAGTGCACATTTGCATAAAAGGTTCTCTGTCAAAATCAGAATGATTGGTCCAGTTTTATAAAAGAATATCCCTGAAATACAATAGTGCATCTTCAGGGTTTAAGTCATATACGAAACTTTACGACCATTTCTAAATACATGAAAGGGTCTATAAATACTAAACTAAGCTAAATATCTATGAAACTAAAATCCTACTTAATTGGTATCAATTGATGATAAATATCTCCTTTGCGGCGATTTGGCAGTCAACAGCATGAATCATCATTCAGGCTGTTTGCCTTTAAACCTAAGCTGACTTATTGCAAGCATTGGCTCCACTTCGGGTGGTCTGTTGAGGCGAGAATTGCATTGGGCGACATCGGTGGCATCCTGAATATCGGGAATGATATACCTGATTGCCTCTGTAAGGCATTTTAGGGCGGCTCTCTGGTTGTACGGTTTGACTAAAAAGAACCAATAGGCGTCCCATGTCAAACTGTTAATTCCTGCGATTAACCTTCCATTTTTCTCTAGCTCCGGGTAACATGACTGCTCCAATATTTTAGCTGCTGTCAATTTGTCTGGAGTACATTGAGAGATCATGTTAGACAAGTAAAGAGTATTATTAACTAGTTCAACTAAATTACTAGTGGTTGTTTTGCATCTTGAAATTGCTCTTTCTGCCTTCATTAACTGAGACTGCCATTCTATAAATAATATCTCTTTATGCGATTCTAAAATCCTTGGTAAATTAGCCACCTGTCCCTGATCGGTATCTTGCCATTCAAGAAAATTGGTCAATGTTTCTTCGGCTTGATCCAAGTCTCTTCTAGCCTTTTCCGCTTTCTCACTTATTAATGTCATTAAATTGCATAATGGTTCCGCTTGGGCGATTTTTTGACATAAAAGCTTTATCTGATTTATCAATCCCTTGTTTATCTATAATGCCTCTACTTTGAATTCATCTATCTGTGGAAGCTTCTTTGCTTTCTCTAGCTGGGCTGATAACTGAGCAATATGTTCATCTTTTGACTTCAACATTTGTTCATTCGATGCTTTTAGTTGTGCCAATGCCTCAGATAGCTCCTTCTGCTTTTGAACTGCACTGTCATCAATCCTCTGTTTCTCTTCCTGCAGTTGTTTAGCTAATTGGTTATTTATTTGTTGTTGTACTACCAATTGTTGTTCTGCCTGCTTTGCCTTTTGCTGTGCTTCTGATAGTTGCGCTTGTAATGAAAAGATTTTATGGTCTTTTGTCTTCAATAAACTTCTCACGTCTGATGCCTTGTCTATTGTCACCGCCAAATAGGCTGCAACATATTGTGATAGTTTTGTTAAATCATAAGAGGGGTCAAATTCCTCTTTCCAAAGCACACTCCCCGTCACTGTTTGTTCTGGGAATAAAGAAGGTTGATCAGTCCTTCTCCTCTTCCTCTGTCGTTTCACCACAGCTTTATGTCTTGGGCTATAGAAGACATCTAAGGGAGGAATCTCTTCAATCTGCAAAATAACCTGGTTGGAAGGGTCCTTTGGGATTATCTCTACTTCTTTTGAACTGGGTGGGACGTTGGTTTCACCTGAAACCTGCTTTGAAGACGCCTCCTGTGTATCAACCTCTTTTGATGTCTCGTCATCTTTAGAGCACTCAATATTACCGATAATTGAATTAAATTGTTGCCATTCCTGGAGCAATTTCGGGTCAATTTGAGTATTTTCATTCACATTTATGCTGCTCTGTTCCTGCTCTTTCGCCTGGGTCTCCTCTTGTCTTTTGTCATGCACTTCTTCCTGTTCTTTTCATGTAACAGGAGCTTCCTTGATAATTCATTGTTCGGGCTCGCTTGATTTTGTTATTGGGGTTGTCGCTAACAGATCTAGAGGCTGAGTTTGCAACCTCTGTTCTCTAAGTCTATTGAATTCAACTAATCCTTCATATTTGTATTTAATTATAGCCAGCGATCTAACTTGGTAGATTGACTCGGCTGATGAGAACAAGTCATCAAAATTATCTTCTTTATGTTCAAACTTGGTCAATTTGGCCTGTTCAAGTGCATTATAGGCGACTTTGGTGGATCAAATCGGCTACTAGTGAGAGTCGCTAGAGTTAATGCCTTTATTTTTTCAAATTCTTTCTCTATATGTTTGAAATCATGTAGAGTGTAGATACCACATCTCAGGGGAAAAGAGGGCCAGACCTACTTCTTATTCTTCTTTAGAGTTTGTGTAACTCCATCGGAGATAATCTGATAGGCTATCTCCCTGGCCAGTAGTTTATCAGGTATGTACAAAGGAAGAACGTGAGGTTTGGCTTGACTGCCGAAAATTCTGATATAAGTAAACTTTTCCTCCCCGAACCAACTTCCTATTGATGTTAAATCAATTGCTGCTTGGTAGGAAATCTTAGGGGCAGGCTTATTAAAGATAGAATGATGAATGGGCAACATGAAGCCATTGCAGATTTTGTATAAATGATGCTTGTAGTAGGTTTTCCACAACTTCTGATGGTATATGTGAATGCGCGTGGGGTCTTGCGACGTCCACCTCCATCTGAGCACAGGAAATTCAGATTTAAAACAAAGGATGTCTAGCATATAAGCACTATAGTAAAATGGGGGAATAAGCCTTTCAGTGACGCGGGATTTGGTTCTAAAATCAAGAACTGCGGTTGCTAACTTATCGAACAATATAGTTGCCCAATCCATTATTTCACCATTACATGCCGCTTCCATTAAGGGAACCATTTCTATAGTAAAATTAGCGGAATCATGTAAGCCCCACAACCTACACATCATTATCCCAGCATAGCAATAAGGAGAGCATAGAGAATCAACCGAGTACTTACCCGAAGATTCATGCTTGTGTTTTGCCGGATTTTGCCTCCATTCCCGAATGGTTTCAGATTCAGTCTCGTTCTCATCTCGAAATTTCTCCAGAAATGTCGTGTTGTACTTCTTCTCTCGCACAGGTAAATGATACATTTGCCTCAAATCCTCAGCTTGAAATGAACCGAAGATTCTCCCATCTCTAGTGCTGAAGGTTCTGTCTGTGATTGGGATTTCCTGAATTGCCCATCTCACTACATCCGTATATGGGAGAATTTGTTCCCGGGCCGCTATCCAATGAAGGAAAGAGTTGGCTAAGTCTTTTATAGTGGCATCATATTTTCGAGAACTATCTGTTGAGGCTTGTACTACTGTCATCACTAGTTCTTCCACTTCAATCAAATTATAATTACCTTTCCAAGTAGTTTTTCCGAGTCCTATACGTGTAGTATCTGATATCAATCCTTTCCTTTTAGTTCCTGAATCAACGATGAGTTGTCTTGTGGCCGGCGAAGCGGAAGCGATTGCAGTTTCCTTAGAATTCTTCCCCATTCTACTTGAATTCATTACTTCGGAAGAGTTATGCACATGAGTGATAATGAACGTAATACAAAAAATTGATAGCGTAAAACCGAATATGATACAATATGTCAAAAGATTTCTATGCTTACTGTTTCATTAAATGGCCGTTAAGACCTGTCAATCCTTTAAATTCCCATCATTTAGATTATTGGCCGAATGATTTGTTTAAGCATGCATTAGATGTTTTGGCGGATGAGCGCAGACGAATGGCTGTTCGGAAGATAAATATGAATTAATCGTAATAACTCTGCTTTAAGATTTTTTGAAATTCACGCTTTTGGCCTTATCGCAATCGGGCGTCGTGGAAATCTTAAATTGTTACCTTAGTTGCATTTGGAATCTCCGATCGCCGATAGAAATATCGCATCACGTCGGGAGTATTAATTGGGGCACTTTAACAGCATGCATGGTAAATCGCCGATCACCAATAGCGATATCGCATCGCATCAGAGCGAAAAGGAATTTTACTGCGCCAACTTATTATTGCCGATATCCGATAGCTTATTTCGCATCGGAGAAAACCAATGGGTCTTTAAGTTATGCCTCCTTTGTCATTGCGATATGCGATCTTGCGATCACTTTATCACAATGATAAAATATTAACCACTTATATATAAGGCCTTTTATTGGTTTCTCAAAAGGGTTTAGTAATGTTTTTATTTTGTTTTCAGACCTTTTCGAGTAAGACTAAGTTAATACCAATTAAAATTAAAAGGGACCCATTTCACATTATAGTTTTGGGATAATAATGATATGAAATGGGGGGTTGTTGTAGGGCACAACAATTAGCAATTCACTGGAAGAAACAGTTATCTCTGAGAAGTATGGAAATACTTAAACTTTTTCAAAGTAGAAATTTCATCAAAGGGGAAAATTATAATATAACTAGGTATATATGAATTCTAAATAAAATGAAACTACCTTTGCTAATTCCCTCTCTTGTTTAAAATTAGATACATTCTAAATTTTAAATTGGCCTACTATTGGTTGTTAATGATAAAACAGAAAACCTTTCCAATTCAACTTTTAGAATTAACTCCTTTGTCATAGGTAGAGCCTCTGCTGCCAGCAAACATTCATAGTTTCGACAGGGATACCATTTAACCATGTCATTGTCCATTGTCCCATTCATCTCAGAGTATGATTAACAGAATGAATTCAAAACATGTTTTTCACATTTTGCATTTCTTTTCTACTTTTCTATTATTTTGTAAGATAAAAAGCCATTTCCCTGGTTTGGTGGCCAGCTGAGTGACAATGCCATTCACTGGTAGTAATTCAACCGAACAAGCTGGCTCGTGATGAGACCCCTTATCTTATAATTAAAGCCATTACCTTGTTTTGGTATGCAGTATTGGTAATGTCGGTTAAATTATTTCCCTATGAACATGGTAAGCAGGCTCGTAAGAAGACCTCTTATCTTTTATATCCAATATTTTAGAATTACACTTTGAGTAATCACAAGCTTTGGTGAGTGGGATGGAAAATTTTCTCCTTAAGAGTAAATGGATGACAAGGTAAGAGTTGAAGATGCTGAAATTGGATTAGTCCCTATTTTGATATTGATAACCTTCTTCAGACCAATTTGAAAACATAAAATGATTTACAATATTTCTAAACTTTGAGAGGTGTTCACAAAAATTGAAGTGTGGTTTCAGAATGCAACTATATCTAATTTCCTAGAAATTATCCCTTTTGTTTAAGACTTCTATTAATTCAAAAGAAAATATCAACACTTCTTGTTTTGAGAAACTCTTAAGTACAGCAAAGGTCAATGGAAGATACCTCACAACTTTATTTTCCAATGATCCTACAAACTACAAAATTCTATTAAAAGGAGAAGGGGTTACCTCCTCAATTAAAGAATTTCTTTAAGATAAGGCCATTAACAGGGAGAGAATCTCTCAAACTTGATAAATCTTGTAATATGAAGGTCGAATGGCCTATCTTTTCACAGATCTAAAATGGTCCAAGCCACATCTTCTGAAACTTGGTGTGTTTTCCCTTATCTTCATGGGCTTTGTCCCATTTCAGAACTAAATCACCGACTTTAAATTGTTTTGAACCTGATAAGACTGAATCAAAGGATGATTTCATGATTTGCTGATGCTTTACATGAATAACCTTTGCTTTTTCTCTTTCCTCTTCTAATTTTTAGAATTAGGTCATGTCTAAGTTTTATAGAAGTAGAAGGGCTTTCTTCAATAAACTAAACTAGGGCTAGAGAAGGAAGAACAAGATTTTTTGGTAGCACTGCTTCTTTTCCATACACAAGATTAAACGGGGAAGAACCTATGGAAGCCTTTTGTGTTATCCTGTCAGCCCATAATGCAAATATTAAATATTTGTGCCAATTTTTATGATTTTGTTCGGTAGTTCGCTTAATAATTTTAATCATATTTTTATTTGTAGATTCTGCTAAACCATTACCCTAGGGATAATAATTAGCAGAATATTTCAGTTTAAATCCTCTTTTAATAGCGAAACCAAACATAGCATTGCCTGAGAAGTAAGATGCATTATAAAAAACAAGAGCATTTGGGACACCAAACCTGGTCATAATGAATTGGTCTATGAATTCAATATTTGCTTCAGAATTTGTTGTCTTTAAAGGAATTTCTTCAACCCACTTGGTAAAATAATCAGTAGCGGTAAGGATATACTTATGTTGTTTGGAAGAATGTGGAGTAATTTCTCCAATGATGTCCAATCCCCATTGCTCAAATGGTTGTTCAATGTTGACTGGTTGCAAAGGGAAAGTTGGTTTTCTCTGTCTTCCACTAGAAGTTTGACAATTTCGGCATTTCCTTACATATTCATGAGCATCTCTAAACAGAGTGGGCCAATAATATCCAGCATGGATGATTTTGTGAGCTCTTGTATCAGCTCCAAAGTATCCTCCTGCCGGTCCATCTGTAATTCTTGCAAAACCTTTTGTGCCTCAGGCTTTTCTAGGCATCTTAATAAAATTGAATCATAGTTTTTCCTAAAAATCACATCATCAATAATTGTGAAATTTTTTTCTTTCAATCTAATGGCCCTTTTGTTTTTGTAAGATAGGTTAGGAGGTGCATATCCATTTTTCAAATAGAAGATTAAGTCAGCATATTGTGATTCAGAGTCAGTGATACTTATCTGGTGGATCTCTTCGGTTTGATCTGTATCACTTGATTCTTGAATGTGAGATGCTCCTGCCAATAACCTGCAAAAACCTTGGCCTCTAACAATCTTTGCTAGTTTAATTTCTAAGTCATATTCTTGAAGTGCTGTAACCAAGTTTACCCTTTTTTCACCCAATTCCCTTTGGATTAATAGTTGCCTTACTGAAGGGAAAGGAACTATAACTTTTGTATGGGCTTTTAAAAGGAGGGTTTTGTAATGTTTGACAGCTTTATATACAGCAAAGGCTTTTTTTTCTACTTCGAAGTAATTCAATTCAGCACCCTGAAGATTTGAACTATAGAATGAAATGGGTGCTTCCAAATTGTGATTGTTTTTCTGTGGGAGTACTGCTGCATAAGACAAATTGGATGCGATAGTATACAATGTGAAATGATTAGAAAAATTAGGGGTATTTAAAGCGAGGGAATTGATTATTGATTGTTTGATCAAATCAAATGCTTCCTTTTTTGCCGATCCCCATTTAAAGACTGAATTTTTCTTAGTCATAGTTTGAAGTGGCAAAATGATTTGAAAAAAGTCTGGAACAAACCTTTTAACAAAATTTATTTGGCCTAAAAATGACTGCATGGATTTTTTATTATGAGGAAAAGGGATTTCATAGGTTTCTTTGATCCTATCCAGATCAATATAAATTCCATCTTTAGAAACGATAAAGCCTAAGAGCTTTCCTTGACCAAGAGCGAAGAAGGATTTTTTAGGGTTAAGTGAAATACCATATCTCTTGGAGCGTTGAAAGATTTTATTTAAATCATGAAAATGATTGGATCTCTCTTTAGAAAATACAGGAATATCGTCTAAGTAGACGACTACTATTTTGTTAACCAACCCTTTAAAATCTATATCCATTGCTCTTTGAAACGTGGCTCCTGCATTAATAAGTTCGAAAGGCATTTTCTGATACGCATACATTCCCCATTTTTTTCTGAATGTGATTTTGAGTCGGTCATAAGGATGGACCAAAATTTGATTATATCCTGAAAACCGTCCAAAAAGGACATTAACTCAGAGCCTACCACTGATTGGAGTATCTACTCCATAGTGGGTAATGGGAAATTATCTTTTAGTCTGGCCTTATTTAAATTTCTGAAATCGATACAAATCCTTATGTCGCCATTTTTCTTTCTAACTGCCACCATATTGGAGACCCAGTTGGAGTGCCGAACGGGAAAAATAATCTTCGCTTTCAAGAGTTTATTGAGTTCCGATTTTATTTGAATCTCTAAGTTTGGATGTATTTTTCTCAACTTTTGTTGAATTGGTTTCTGTTCGAGAAGCATCAGAATGGTATGTTGGATAATGGATGTATCATATGTTTTCAAATAGTCATATTTCCAAGCAAAAACATGTTTATTTTTCCGTAACAGTTTAATGAATGCTTCCTTTTCTTCCACGGAAAGTCCTAATCCTAAATTAATGTTTTGAGGAGTTTGTTCAGTGCCAAGGTTTACCAATTCAAACCTTAAGGTAGAGCTTTGGAGTTTTGTATTGGTTACAGGTTTAAACATGTCTTTAATATCATAAAGATCCTCAAGCTTTACCACAAGCTTTGGGATTGAATTTTCCTTGTGTTTACCTTGCAATTGAATATCGTGCTCGTTTTCCTCAATGATTTGATCATCATATGATTTTTCAAAGGTTAAAAACTGTAAAATGTCTTCATCGTGGTAGAATATTCTCCAATTAGTGACATTGTCAGAAATTGATGGCCTAAAAAGCAATTCTACTGAAAATCTATCTGGGCTATAGTATTTAGAAGGTAAGAGCTTGGAAGCAACATTGGCTAGCAAGTCGGCTGCTGAATTTTGAGACCTGGGAATGGAAGAAATATTGAATGCCAAAAAGTGGGAGGTGAGTTCTTGTACCAGTGACTGATAATGTTTGAGATGGTTAGAAAGACAATGAATTGTATTCCTTACCTTCTTAACAATGATCTCAGAATCTCCAAACACTTTCAAATATTGGACCTTGAGGCCAATCGCTTTATATAGTCCTTGGACTAAGGCTTCGTACTTAGTTGTATTATTTGTGCATTTGAATTCTAACCTACAGAACAACATTGTTTTCTCTCCCTGTGGGCTAAGAAAAATACATCCTGCTCCTGATCCTTCACTAGATTTGGACCCATCGAAATATAAAGACCAAAATAAAGAATTATCTACAATTTTATTTACAAAATTCTCAGTAACATTAACACACCTAGACTTGTCAGTCTGTGAAAATTTTTCAATTTGTGATGTGAAATTGTTTACTGAGAAAGGAGATGGTTGGGCAATATAATTGCCAAAGAATGACTCAGAGGAATAGTTTCCTAAAATATTGTTGTTAAATGCAACTGGATGATTCTCTTGTTCGAACTCTTGATTCGGCTTACCCTTATAGGGAAGCCACATATGGTACCAATCAGTGTAAATATACCCATAGAGCTTTTCTGGCCAATCCCTGCTTAAAATTAAACCATAGAACTCAAGTATATCGACGATTAAGATATCAATCCTTTGAACCACTCGTGGATCGGCCGATAACCTGATTGTAACAGAGTTTATTTCCCCTAAAACCTGAACTTTAGTTCTATCTAACTGCACAATGTGAATTGAACATTTCTAAGGTTCTATGTTCAACTTAGAACAAACTGAAGCTGGCATTATATTGGATGATGCCCCAGAGTCAATTAAGCAGTTATGTAGATTTCGATTGTAAATTTCATATGTTAAGAGGAAAGGAGGGGTATGGGAATTTGATCTATCTCCAATTAGAATTGTATCTGTTGCCTCAACTCTACCAGAAGGTGGTTTCACTGAGTCGCTTGCAGCTTTAGTAATGGGAAGAGGCGAAGAAGGAACTGCATTGAGTTCTTTGAGAAGCAATTTTTGTTGATTTTTTAATTTACTGAGTTCAAACATGGTGATGTTTGCCTTAGTATTTTTCATATCATCAACAATATTATAGTCCATTGAATCGGATACTACCAACGTCTTAGATGACGTAGGTATATTGGAGGATGACGGTTGATTTTGAGATACTGTTGTAGCTGGCTTCCTTGTGGGTACCTTTTCCTTTGTAGTATTGGTACCTGCACTCCTTTTCTTTGAATTGGACTGAACAGGTTCAGGAGTAGCTTTACTCCTGGCAGTCACGGGAAAGGCTTCTTGCTCGGCTTTAGTATCGGAGTTAGGGATTATAAATTCCCACATTCCATGGCATTCAACGCCTTCCTCTTCTTCTAATTCATCGGATGGTGTAATTGTTTCTTCTTCTTCTTCTTCCTTAGGATCTAAATGTGCATAGGATATAACATTTGGAGGCTTGGATTCAGGCTTCTTGAAATTCCTATAAGGTTTCTTTGTTGAGGACTCTGCTACTTGCTTCTTAATCTCAACCATTTCATTTGACATGGTTTTGAGGACATTTTGAAGGCCCTCCTTATTGTATGGATATTTGGTGATTTTCTTCCTCGAATCATCCTTGAAAGGCACTTTTTTGGATTTGCGTTCCTCTAGAGCAGCTTTCTTTTCCAAAGCGATTACACGTTTTTCGACAGCGAGGGCTTCTTTCATGTTTTCAGCCAATGTAGGTTTTTTAGCCCTATCTACAAAAATGGCTATATTTGAGGGTAAGGCTGTAATGTACCATTCGCTTCTTATTTGTTCACTTGGTTTATCATCGGTAGGGATTTTGTTCAAAAGTTTGTTAAATCAGGAGTTAAACTCCTTAATTGGTTCTCTTGACTCGATCCTTAGATTGGAAAGGTCATTGATGAGTGTAGCCAAGGATCTATCATCGCCGTATTTGGTAAGAAATTGTTCCTCAAAGACATTCCAATTGGTGATGGACCTAGAGGGCAAGGAAAAATACCAAGACCCTGCTGATCCTTGTAATGTATAGGGGAACAATCTAACTACAACATATTCTTCTGTTACTCCCTTCAAATTAACTGACAACATGAAATTATTTATGTGTTCCTTAGCTAATGTTCCAGCATCTAGATTGAACTTTGGTAACCATTTCTCAGGATAATCGGGTAATGGATGTAAAGGCGTAGGCATGGTGACTGCACCAGGACTTCTCCATGGTGTTTGAGCCATTTTGGGAGTACCAGCGATTGCCTGTGGTGTTCCAAGTGATTGGAGAGGAGGTGGAAATGAAGACTGAAAGGATTGTGATGTTGGAGGTGAAGTCCCTTGGTGAACAATAATATGTAATGGTGAAGTGGGTGTTTGACTTCACACAGGTGATGATGAGATGGAAGATGATGGAGAAAATGTTTCACTACCAAAACCTTTAGTGTTCTTTTTAATCCTTTTCCTTTGGGGTAAAGGCAACTCAAGCGATTCAATACCGAGTTTTTCGCTATGAAGTCTGGTAAGATGATGAGGTATGCAGAATTGCGAAGTCTGACTGCTTTGTGATACTTTAGATCTAGGAGGTGAAATCGAGAAGCCTTGAAGTTTCTAGATGATAGACTGAACTTCAGGGGACTCTGGGCTTAAATGTTCTGAAGTATGATGAGTTTGAGCAGTAGTAGTTGATCCTTCCTCTTCTCATCTGGGTACTGATGTTTCAGCATGCAAACGAGAGGTTCGAGGAAAGGTGCAGGATGAGTTACTCTGTGAATGGTCTGTAGGTTTTGACTTACTCGCCATTCATAGTGGATGGCCCTCCTTCTAGCGCTAGAAATGTTGATGCCCCGAAAATTGTTGTATCAACATTGGGAGATAAGCACCCGTTCTGGACCTTAATACAGCTCCTTTTCCATTTGGGATGGTGGCTCTGACTGGATATAATGGTACCAGTTTCCCAATAGTGAATAAAAGGGGTGGATGAGAGATTGGTTATCTAATCTAATGATAGGTGAATAACTTAATCTATCAACAAAATAAAAGAACTAATACTAATCCCGGGAATAATTATTCTTTGGAAATGTAGCATTTGATGATCTTTGTCTATCGACAGGAATATAGATGACTCTATCAAATAAACATAGATATTTATTCATTCAAAGATTACTTCATTTAAATAGTTAAACAAACTGATTAACACAATATTGCTACACTTATCATTCATATCATCGATGCATACATGATTAGAATAAAATCACACTGTACATATCCAATAGTGGAATGAATAAAGGATGCTGTTAAAACACATGTATATATCCCATAATAGCAAGAGCTATCAAATGACAATTCATATAAAAACAATGAGTTTAGACATAGATAATAGTACCATATGAGCTGCTAATCAATCCCAATATCAATTGCTATTTGAAATTCTTCCTCCAACGCAGAAACACTTTCAAATAAAGACAGTAGTGCACATTTCCATAAAAGCTTCTTTGTCAAAATCAGAATGATTGGTCTAGTTTTATAAAAGAATATCCCTGAAGTACAATAGTGCAACTTCAGGGTTTAAGTCATATACAAAACTTTACGACCCTTTCTAAATACATGAAAGGGTCTATAAATACTAAACTAAGCTAAATATCTATGAAACTAAAATCCTACTTAATTGGTATCAATTGATGATAAATATCTCCTTTGCGGCGATCTGGCAGTCGGCAGCATGAATCATCATTCAGGATGTTTTCCTTTAAACCTGAGCTGACTTATCGCAAGCATTGGCTCCACTTCGGGTGGTCTATTGAGGTGAGAATTTAGTTGGGCGGCATAGGTGGCATCCTGAATATCAAGAATGATATACTTGATTGCATCTATAAGACATTTGAGGGCGGCTTTCTGGCTGTGCGGTTTGACTAAAAAGAACTAATAGGCGTCCCATGTCAAACTGTTAATTCCTGCGATTTACCTTCCATTTTTCTCTAGCTCCGGGTAACATGACTGCTCCAATATCTTAGCTTCTGTCAATTTGCCTGGAGTACATTGAGAGATCATGTTAGACAGGTAAAGAGTATTATTAACCAGTTCAACCAAATTACTAGTGGCTATTTTGCATCTTGAAATTGCTCTTTCTGCCTTCATTAACTGAGACTACCATTCTGTAAATAATATCTCTTTATGCGATTCTAAAATCCTTGGTAAATTAGCCGCCTGTCCCTGATCGGTATCTTGTCGTTCAAGAAAATTGGTCAATGTTTCTTCGGCTTGATCCAAGTCTATTCTAGCCTTTTCCGCTTTCTCACTTATTGATGTCATTAAATCGCATAATGGTTCCGCCTGGGCGATTTGTTGACATAAAATCTTTATCTGATTTATCAATCCCTTGTTTATCTGTAATGCCTCTACTTTGAATTCATCTATCTATGGAAGCTTATTTGTTTTCTCTAGTTAGGCTGATAACTGAGCAATCTACTCATCGTTTGACTTCAGCACTTGTTCATTCGATGCTTTTAGTTGCGCCAATGCCTCAGATAGCTCCTTCTGCTTTTGAATTGCGCTGTCTTCAATCCTCTGTTTCTCTTCCTGCAATTGTTTAGCCAATTGGTTATTTATTTGTTGTTGTACTACCAATTGCTGTTCTGCCTGCTCCGCCTTTTGCTCTGCTTCTGATAGTTGCGCTTGTAATGAAAAGATCTCTTGGTATTTTGTCTTCAATAAACTGCTCACCTCTGATGCCTTTTCTATTGTCTCTGCCGAATAGGCTACAACATATTGTGATAGTTTTGTTAAATCATAAGAGGGGTCAAATTCCTCTTTCCAAAGCACATTTCCCATCACTGTTTGTTCTGGGAATAAGGAAGGTTGATCAATCCTTCTCCTCTTCCTCTGTCGTTTCACCACAACTTTATGTCTTGGGCTATAGAAGACATCTAAGGGAGGAATCTCTTCAATCTGCAAAATAACCTGGTCAGAAGGATCCTTTGGGATTATCTCTACTTCTTTTGAACTGGGTGGGACGTTGGTTTCACCTGAAACCTACTTTGAAGTCGCCTCCTGTGTATCAACCTCTTTTGATGTCTCGTCATCTTTAGAGAACTCAAGATTACTGATAATTGAATTAAATTGCTACCATTCCTGGAGCAATTTTAGGTCAATTTGAGTATTTTCATTCACATTTATGCTGCTATGTTCCTGCTCTTTCGCCTGGGTCTCCTCTTGTCTTTTCTCATGCACTTCTTCCTGTTCAACAGGAGGTTCCTTGGTAAGTCGTTGTTCGGGCTCGATTGATTCTGTTGTTGGGGTCGTCACTAACAGATCTAGAGGTAGAGTTTGCAACCTCTGTTCTCAAAGTCTGTTGAATTCAACTAATCTTTATCTTTGTATTCAATTATAGCTAGCAATCTAACTTGGTACATTGACTCGGCTGATGAGAACAAGGCATCAAACTTATCTTCTTTATGCTAAAACTTGGTCAATTTGGCCTATTCAAGTGCATTATAGGCGACTTTGCGTGGATCAAATCGCCTACTAGGGAGAGTTGCTAGAGTTAATGCCTTTATTTTTTTAGATTCTTTCTCTGCATGTTTGAAATCATGTAGAGTGTAGATACCACATCTCATGGGAAAAGAGGGCCAGACCTGCTTCTTATTCTTCTTTAGAGTTTGTGTAACTCCATCAGAGATAATCTGATAGGCTATCTCCCTGGCCAAGAGTTTATCAGGTATGTACAAAGGAAGAACATGAAGTTTGGCTTGACTGCCAAAAATTCTGATATAAGTAAACTTTTCCTCCTCGAACCAACTTCCTATTGATGTCAAATCAATCCCTGCTTGGTAGGAAATCTTAGGGGCAGGTTTATTAAAGATAGAATGATGAATGGGCAACATGAAGCCATTGCAGATTTGGTATAAATGGTGCTTGTAGTAGGTTTTCCACAACTTCTGGTGGTATATGTGAATGGGCATGGGGTCTTGGACGTCCACCTCCATCTGATCACAGGAAATTCAGATTTAAAACACAGGATTTCTAGCATATAAGCACTATAGTAAAATGGGGAAATAAGCCTTTCAGTGATGCGAGATTTGGTTCTAAAATCAAGAACTGCGGTTGCTAACTTATCGAAAAATATAGTTTCCCAATCCGTTATTTCACCATTACATGTCGCTTCCATTAACGAAACCATTTCTATAGTAAAATTAGCAGAATAATGTATCCCCAGAACCTACACATCATTATCCTAACATAGCAATAAGGAGAGCATAGAGAATCAACCGAGTACTTACCCGAACATTCATGCTTGTGTTTTACCGGATTTTTCCTGCATTCCCGAATGGGTTCGTATTCAGTCTCATTCTCATGTCCGGATTTCTCCAGAAATTCCGTGTTGTACTTCTTCTCTGGCACAGGTAAATGATACATTTGCCTCAAATCCTCAACTTGAAATGAACCGAAGATTCTCCCATCTCTGGTTCTGAAGGTTCTATCTGTGATTGGAATTTCGTCAATTGCCCATCTCACTACATCCGTATATGGGAGAATTTGTTCACGAGCTACTATCCGATGAAGGAAAGTGTTGGTTAAGTCTTTTAGAGTGGCATCAGATTTTCGAGAACTATCTGCTGAGGCTTGTACTACTGTCATCATTGGTTCTTTGGCCTCAATCAAATTATAAGTACCTTTCCAAGTAGTTTTGCCGAGTCCTATACATGTAGTATCCGATATCAATCCTTTCTTTTTAGTTCCTGGATCAACGATGAGTTGTCCTGTGGCCGGCGAAGCAGAAGCGATTGCAGTTTTCTTAGACTTCTTCCCCATTCTTCTTGAATTCGTTACTTCGGAAGGGTTTTGCACAAGAGTGATAATGAACGTAATACAAAAAATTGATAGCGTAAAACCGAATATGAGAGAGATATATATCGATCAATGCATGATGAATGATTAGCTTAAGGTGGCCACCGATACAATCTGTGAGAAGATTTCTGGGCTTACTATTTCATTAAATGGTCGTTAAGACCTGTCAATCCTTTAAATGCCCATCATTTCAATTATTGGCCGAATGATTTGTTTAAGCATGCCTTACATGTTTTGGCGGTTGAGCGCAAATGAATGGCTATTCAGAAGATAAATACGAATTAATTGTAATAACTCTACTTTAAGATTTTTTGAAATTCACACTTTTGGCCTTATCGTAATCGGGCGTCGGGGAAATCTTAAATTTTTACCTTAGTTGCATTTGGAATCCCCGATTGCCGATAGGGATATCGCATCACGCTGGGAGTATTAATTGGGGCACTTTAACAGCATGCATGGTAAATCTCCGATCGCCGATAGCAATATCGCATCGCATCGGAGCGAAAAGGAATTTTATTGCACCAACTTATTATTGTCGATATCTGATAGCCTATTTCGCATCGGAGAAAACCAATGGGTCTTTAATTTATGCCTCCTTTGTCATTGCAATATACGATCTTGCGATCACTTTATCGCAATGATAAAAGATTAATCATTTATATATAAGGCCTTTGATTGGTTTGTTAGAAAGGTTTAGTAATGTTTTTATTTCGTTTTCGGACCTTTTTTAGTAAGACTAAGTTGATACCAATTAAAATTAAAAGGGACCCATTTCACATTATAGTTTTGGGATAATAATGATATGAAATGGGGGTTGTTGTAGGGCACATGGTGGTGCTGCAGGAGGACACTATGTAGGATGGGCGACTGCATAGATTCTTCACGCTGGGTTATGGTGGCCAACCTTGCATCAATGTCCGAAAGCACACTATCGGGTCTGTGACATATGTCAAAGGATAGGAAAACCATCACAAAGGGACGAAATGCCACTCAATCCACAAATGACACTGCAACTATTTGAAAAATGGGTAATCGACTTTATGGGGCCAATCAAACCTCACGGAAAGACAATGGCAGGCTACATCATCACCATGATAGAGTCCCTAACTTGATGGGAAGATGCATAGCTAGTTAAAGATTGCACGACCACTACAGCTACGAATTTTTTGTTCGACAATTTGTTGACACGATTTGGTTTCCCAAAAATCTTAGTGAGTGACTGCAGAATGCACTTCCCAAATGAAACCATCAGCGAACTCAACGAGGAGTTCCAGGTGTATCATCAGTAAAGTACAGCGTACCACCTACAAGCTAATGGGACAATAGAGGCATTCAACAAAATATTTGAGACTGCACTGACCAAAGTATGTAACGCACAGTGAAATGATTGGGACCTGTGCATACTTGTCATACTATGGCCATACAAAACCATGTGCAAAAAATTGACGGGTCAGATACCTTTCAGGTTAGTCTATGGCACGAATGCTTTCATGCTGGTGGAATACATCATACCCAGTTTGCGAATATCAACACTTATAGGCATGTCGGGCCGCGAAGCCTTAGAAGAGATGATCGCACAATTAGAATAACTCGAGGAAGAAAGATATCTGGCAGGATTTCATCAGTAGGTACAAAAATAACATGAGAAAGCTTGGCCCAACCACCATATCAAGTTGTGCACCTCCAAGGTAAATTATTGAGTGTTGTTGTATGACAACAAGTTTGAAAATTTCCTAGAAAATTCAGGATGCACTGGTTGGGACCATTTGTGGTAAAATAGGTCAGAAACGGAGGCGAGGTGTAGCTAGTCAAACTTAATTGAGAACCATTCCCAGGAAAAGTAAACGACAGTCACCTGAAGCCCTACATGGGTGGGCCAGTTGTCTGACTAACCGATCAAAGCAGAGTCTTCATGACCCGAGAAGCCAGACAAGGGTGTGCGACTATAAACACAAGCATTAGATGTTGGTACCAAAGAGTAGAATCGAGTCAGACATAGATGATTCAGAAGCAGAAATGGAGCAAATCCAGCAGACGACACAGCCGTGTGCTGCGGACCTTCGCGCAACATAGTCGCAATTGGAGGGACTCCATGCCAAGGTCACCGCACCAGCATAGTGACTTGGGACGAGTCACAATGATTTTTTTGACGAATTGTTGGGCATGGGATCCCCGTAGCATGTTTTGGGGCTTAAATCCTGAGTTTTGGTCAATTTTATTATAAGACTCCACGAAGTGCAGGCACGGAGCATGAAAGTCTAGGATGAGTCATAGGGTTGTCCACCCTAAGAATTGTAAAATAATGTAAATTTGTGTTGGCCTAGCCATGGTTTGTGGACCATGGGGTTGTATAAATAGACAAGGCTCTAAGTGTAAATATAGTTTTTTTGGTAAGAAAGTAATAGATAGATGCGAAAGCATGGTTAGAGCATAAGGGGAATGTTGAAGTGTATTGGGTCGTAGCAGTGGGAAGAGGCTATGCAGTTGAGTGCACAAAGGCCTAGTAGAGTCCGCAGCTAAGTGCATAGACCGTTGCATCTCAGTTCGTAGGGTAGGGTCGAGCCTGTAATTGAACTAAACTTGCAAAGGATTATTAATAGAGATAATTTTGATTCAGAGTACTGCGCATTTGTTCATGGATCTATATTTCGATGTTGTTCATTATTTTTATTTGGTTATTTATATGTGCTCACTTGATAAAAACTGGTATGAATGCTTATGTATGAAAACATTCTAAGTAATTAGCAAACAAAACCTAATTAAGGAAGATTTTGGAAATTAACACTGGTCATGTTGTGGCTAGAGCTGTGTAAAGATAGTAACACAGGATGCAATGTGCTTGATGGTCCGCGTAGCCTAATAAGCATGGAGGTTGGATTGCGTCCCTATCACCACCTATCAGACATCCCCAAGGTGTGGAAACCTGGTTCTAACACCCTCCCATACTACTTCGGTTGAGACCTTAGTCGGCGCTCCACGGAGTGTTGCCGAGAGGGCTAGTGGTACCAAGATTTGCTTTGCTAAATCACTTCTAAAACTTGGTCAGGCCCCATGTAGCCAACAACTTTCATGGTCTTGCAAGTTTTTATAGGAAATTTATTAGAGGTTTTAGTCAGTTTTGTGCACCAATTCTTTAAACAATTAAGGATACTAATCAACCATTCAAGTGGACAAAAGGAGCAGATAGGAATTTTAAGCTTTTGAAGTGGAAAATCAGAGAGAAACTAGTTTTGGCTTTACCTGATTTTGAAAAGTTATTTCAAATTGAAATAGATGCTAGTGGAGTTGTAATTGGAGCATTTTTGAGTTAGGAATAGAGACTAATAACATACTTGAGTTATTCTTCTGATGATAAAGAATTTTATGCTATTACACAAGCTTTAAAGAAATGGAGACATTATTTGGTACCAACATAGTTTATATTGTATTCTAAAAATCATGCATTGCAGTTCATAAATAACCAGCCAAAATGGAACTAGAAACATGCCAAGTGGGTAGAGTTTTTGGAGAGCTTTACTTTTGTCATAAAACACACAAGTGGTAAGTTGAATAAAGTTGTTGATGCTTTAAGCAGGGTAAGTTTTATTGTGCAAGAATTCAAAGTTGGTGTTGTAGGATTTGAAGAAATGGTTGAAATGTATAAAGATGATGCGGATTTCAAAGATATCTATACAATAGTTCAAAATCCAATAGTTCATAACAGAAGGGAGTGGTTATCTTATCTTATCCAATAAGCTTTATTGTTTAAAGGTAACACGTTGTGCATTCCCAAATCTTCTTGTTGGGCATTGGATAATCTAGCACTCCCCGTGTGTTTCGTGACATGGACTAACCGCCTCTTGAGGATCCGTTAACTCTGGCGATGCGTCTATTTACTAACACCTGCTGGTTTTGGTGTAATGGCAATCGTGATCCCAACAAGTGGTATCGGAGCCAAAGGTTTCGAGTTCGAATCAAACCCGGCTCGCGCTGGGGGGAGATTGTTGGGCATTGGATAATCCAGCACTCCCCGTGTGTTTCGTGACATGGACTAACCACCTCCTGAGGATCCGTTAACTCTGGCGATGCGTCCGTTTACTAACACCTATGGGTTTTGGTGTAATGGCAACCGTGATCCCAACAATCAACAGGTAAAAAGCATTCAAAGAGTATCAGCAAGCGGCGGAAACCATCAATGTAGCGGCAAAGAGTATCAGCGAAAGATCTTAACAGCAGCCCAAAGCAGGAGAACATTTAATACCTTCCAGCAAAGTCAAAGAAAGAGGGCCAGGCCACTCAAAACTGTCAAATCATGGTTATTGCACATTTAACTCGCACCAAAACTGAACTTCAAATCCCGAAGCACAGTTATTCCAGCAGTACCGCATTGAGCCTCCAAGGGTCACATTGCACTCCTTTCAATTCAGCTGCCTCTAGCGTAGCCCAAAGGACTTACCTGCATTTAATTCCAGCAACACTTAGGTTTCAGAAAAGCTTTTCTGGCAGACCTGTTTATGTCAATTGTAATAAATGACTTTCTGATATTTTGCTTATATATACCACCCTGAAAGATGGAGTAAGGGGTTGGTTGGTGGGTGAGTCGAGGAAATTGCTTAATCTTTGATATCTCGACATTTTCTTCAAGCAGAGACCCGCATTGTAACTGTCATACTTTCTATAATAAAAGACTATTGAAAGAATGGATTTCGAAACTGTTTGATGTGCTTGATTGGCCGAGGAGTGATTACGGAATTCCTGTGCTTCTACATGGTTCAATAAGTGTTTCTCAACTCTGTTAACTTTTATGTTTGTTTTACCACCGTTCCGCCATCTAAAGTGCAGAAAAGAAGAATAGCTTAGGATTTGTTTAACTACACCTTAAGCTCAATTTCTGTGTTTTTTTCATGTTTTCATCAGAAATAGTTATGAATATGTATACTTAAATGATCTTGTTTACGCTGTTTCTTTCACATATGAATGAGAGTTTAGGAATTCTTAGCTGCTCCTAGATAACCATTCATCCACTTCTCCCCTTTTTCAATATGATGAAATGATTCTCCTTTGCCTTTCATCTCTGATCTTCATTCCATCCTTTTAGTAGATTGATAATTGTATCATGCGTGGCTATCTAGCTCCTTAATCCTCTTGTGACCAAGAAAACGCTATAGCAAGGCTGAATCCATGACTCCATGCCCAATGGTTTGAAACTTATCACACCTTACCTTGCCTCTTTGCTTGAGATTTCTACCTTCCATCCAAATACAAACAAAAACCCCTGAGCTAAAAGCTAGCCTAAAATCATCAACAAAGTTGAATCATTAAGAGAGAGCCCTCTCTGATTGCAGGTGGGCTAGAACCTGCAATCGAAAGGTTTGTTTGTGGTTACCTCGGCCGTATCCCTGAAAAGGAGCCTAGGGACAACCTGAGTGATAACATAATGGTGACCATACTGGGGAACTAAATCATTTTGTTCATTACTGTAAACCCCGCTTTCTGGAGAAAGTGCTCCTTTTCTTCAGAGCCTTTCATGTTCAGTTCCAATCTTTGATGGTGGATAAAGATCAGGCACTCCAAAGTTAAGGCATCCACCTGGCGACTCTACTTCATTTTCAATCAAGGCTCCGCTGAGGAACGAACCAATTTTACAACAAAATAGTCCATATCTCAAAGCATTAACAGTAAGACAGGATGACCGGGTTCGTGGAAGATTTTTCATTTGATAAAGCTTTAGATGAATTCAGGGAAAGTTTATCAGAACTTCAGCTTAATGAAGAATTTTCTAGATTGGTGTTGTTAAAAACAGCAGGACGCCCAAGTAACCTTTTTCTTGAGTTAGTTGTTGAAAGATATGAAAATGAAATTGAACTCTTGCAATATCAAATTCAGTCATATAGTTTTCGCGATCCTAAAGAATTTTTCCAAAATTTTCCTTCCCCAAGTCATGGGGAAATGGTACTACCTTCTGACTTACAGATTGAGGATAATTATGTTTTCAAGGTAGAGACTGAAGGATTAGTTGCAGGGCTTATTACCGAGGATGCAGTTGTTCCATCCGACCAAGAAGGCCCAGAAGAAACTATCCCACATGATGTTTTTATTGATCCTATTGTAGACTACATAGAACTTCTTCTTAACTCAAGTTCCTTAGCATGCTTTCCCTGTGAGGACTGAATACATCAGCAGCTGCCTTTCTATGCCACAATTTTGATTATGGGGGCACATGACCGAATAGTGCTTCCAAGTTCATTAACAATCAGTCAGCCGGTTCATCTCTTTTTCAGTTGCTTAAGTGGCTGCACTGGTTATTTGATTTCACCTAACAGCAAAGTAAGTGCTGGTTAGGATAGGTAGGTAGGATTAATAAGGCAGCCGGCGAAGGAAATTTTGCAGAGAACAACAACAATTAAAGACTAAGGCATTCTGACCTGCTGTTCTTGACTTTTCGCGAGGAAAAGCCATCCCCAAGTGGAGCCACTGTTAGCCTCCTACTGCAGCAGGTTACTCATATTTCATGATTGATGTTTTTACAGGCCAAATATGTCATACTTTGCATGCTGCAATGCTCCATATTTGCTTAACAGTCTCCAAACGAAGAAGGCTACTTAGAGTTCATTTAACTGCCTTCCAAATTTTGAGAAGTTATTCCGGTGTTGCACAATTTTCATTTAAAGGGAGGTCCAAAAAGCTTAATCTTGGTCTCCCTAGGTTTAAATTTCCTGTTTTAGAATATAGAGAATGAAAATCTGTCTAAACAACTTAATCTTGGCAGATTCTTAGATAGGTAGATAATCAAAGGAGCCCAACAGCTTAATCTGGGCCCTCAGATGAAATAAGGGTAGTCTGTAGATAGGAAATCATGAAAAAGAAAAATTGGAATGATGGTTTTGCAAGTCTAAGTGCACCCAAACCAAAAGAAGAAAAAATGTTAGGTAAGTAGGCTGGTTAGGTAGTTTTGAGGTTGCTAAATCTTGATTGTTGATCAGTTCCAGGTTTCCAGGTGTCATCTTTACTCAGGACAAAATCACCAGGCAGTTCTATGCGAGAAACTCAAAAACAGGCATAACTAACTTCCTTTCTCCATCTCCCCCAATCATTAACTAATTTCCCCAAAATAGGTCAAGATCTGCTTGATACCTCTTAAGTTCCATCATTTTCATATCATTATCTTGGGTGAAGATCTTCTTTACTCAAAGATATTTCATACTCTCTCTATAAGGTTCTGTCCACTCGTTGTAGCCTAAGATCTCTCGAACTTAACGCTCTCTTACCATCTCCATATTAACTACTGACATTATTATTTAACTTCCTATATTTTCCCATCCCCCTACTAAAACTATGTAAATAATCATCCCCTATGAAAATATCCCTCCCCCTGGTTGAAAAATAACCATAAGTATCCCTGGGAATTGTTTAGTTTATCTGAAACTTAGCAAGAACCCTCATGCTGCCCCTTCAAACCATATTCTAAATACAATGGACTCCTTCCAGAGTATAAAATCCCTTTTTAGGTTATCGGACCCCTTCCGAAACCTCAAATGCTTGTCTAACGCACCTGCTCACTCCTTCCGACCGCAATAAACCCCTTGTTGACCTCCTTAACACTCCGCAGACCCTAGTAAGACAACTCACATCACAAGATCGCAATATTCTCACCATATAAGTTATGACCCATCCATTGTACCCGATGCGATATCGCGATATCGGCGATCGACAATCGCAAGCATCGCATGTCCAAAAAAAATACCTTCCCGTTCCCCGCCGATGCGATATTGCGATCGCATCGGAGAAGTTCATCACATCGCCTTCAAATATGAACACCCTTCCATGTCACATTTGTACCAGGGACCCACCACTGACGTCATCCACCGTACTGCTGACGTCATGTTGACGTCAGCAGCCAAGAAACCAAAAATTCGCGCATTAAGAAAAATCGCACTTCGGAGCTCCAGAACAAGAAACAGAGGCAGTTTTCGATGCGCGATTAGCGCGCTACGGGAAATAGGCCGTTTTGGGGAATCTTTAGGGAATCTTTTGATTCCTTGGCCTGTTTTGCGCCGAAAAAGCCCGAAATCACCCGATTTTGCCAAATTAATCCGGCTTAAGGACAGGAAAGGACCAGTGACAGAGATTAAAGAGTATCATAT
Organism: Pinus taeda; assembly: GCA_000404065.3. NCBI lineage: Eukaryota > Viridiplantae > Streptophyta > Pinopsida > Pinales > Pinaceae > Pinus > Pinus taeda. The sequence goes on from APFE031066174.1 coordinate 150,510, forward strand.
CAAATCAACAGGGAAAAAGCATTCAAAGAGTATCAGCAAGCGGTGGAAACCATCAATGGAGCGGCAAAGAGTATCAACGAAAGATCTTAACAGTAGCCCAAAGCAGGAGAACATTTAATACCTTCCAGCAAAGTCAAAGAAAGAGGGCGAGGCCACTCAAAACTGTCAAATCATGGTTATTGCACATTTAACTCACACCATAACAAAACTGCAGATCCCAAAGCACAGTTATTCCAACAGTAGTGCATCGAGCCTCCAAGGGCCACATTGCACTCCTTTCGATTCAGTTGCCTCTAGCGCAGCCCAAAGGACTTACCTACATTCAATTCCAGCAACACTTAGGTTTTAGAAAAGCTTTTCCGGCAGACCTGTTTAGGTCAATTGTAATAAATGACTTTCTGATATTTTGCTTATATATACCACCCTGAAAGATGGAGTAAGGGGTTGGTTGGTGGGTGAGTCGAGGAAATTGCTTAATCTTTGATATCTCGACATTTTCTTCTTGCAGAGAACCGCAATGTAACTGTCATACTTTCTACAATCAAAGACTGCTGAAAGCATGGATTTCGAAACTGTTTGATGTGCTTGATTGGCCGAGGAGTGATTACGGAATTCCTATGCTTCTACATGGTTCAATAAGTGTTTCTCAACTCTGTTAACTTTTATGTTTGTTTTACCACCGTTCCGCCATCTAAAGTGCAGAAAAGAAGAATAGCTTAGGATTTGTTTAACTACACCTTAAGCTCAATTTCTGCATTTTTTCATGTTTTCATCAGAAATAGTTATGAATATGTATACTTAAATGATCTTGTTTACGCTGTTTCTTTCACATATGAATGAGAGTTTAGGAATTCTTAGCTGCTCCTAGATAACCATTCATCCACTTCTCCCCTTTTTCAGTCTGATGGAATGATTCTCCTTTGCCTTTCATCTCTGATCTTCATTCCATCCTTTTAGTAGATTGATAATTGTATCATGTGTGGCTATCTAGCTCCTTAATCCTCTTGTGACCAAGAAAGCCCTATAGCAAGCCTTAATCCATGACTCCATGCCCAATGGTTTGAAACTTATCACACCTTACCTTGCCTCTTTGCTTGAGATTTCTACCTTCCATCCAAATACAAAAAAAAACCCCTGAGCTAAAAGCTAGCCTAAAATCATCAACAAAGTTGAATCATTAAGAGAGAGCCCTCTCTGATTGCAGGTGGGTTGGAACCTGCAATCCAAAGATTGGTTTGTGGTTACCTCGGCCGTATCCCTAAAAGGAGCCTAGGGACAATCTGAGTGATAACATAATGGCGACCATACTGGGGAACTAAATCATTTTGTTCATTACTGTAAACCCCGCTTTCTGGAGAAAGTGCTCCTTTTCTTCAGAGCCTTTCATGTTCAGTTCTGATCTTTGATGGTGGATAAAGATCAGGCACTTCAAAGTTAAGGCATCCAACTGGCGACTCTACTTCACTTTCAATCAAGGCTCCGCTGAGGAACTAACCAATTTTATAACCAAATAGTCCATATATCAAAGCTTTAATAGTAAGATAGGATGACTGGGTTCGTGGAAGATCTTTCATTTGATAAAGCTTTAGATGAATTCAGGGAAAGTTTATCAGAACTTCAGCTTAATGAATAATTTTTCAAATTGGTGTTGTTAAAAACAGCAGGACGCCCGAGTAACCTTTTTCTTGAGTTAGTTGTTGAAAGATATGAAAATGAAATTGAACTCTTGCAATCTCAAATTCAGTCATATAGTTTTCGTGATCCTGAAGAATTTTTCCAAAATCTTACTTCCCCAAGTCATGGGGAAATGGTACTACCTTCTAACTTACAGATTGAGGCTAATTATGTTTTCAAGGCAAAGACTGAAGGATTAGTTGCAGGGCTTATTACAGAGGATGCAGCTGTTCCATCCGACCAAGAAGGCCTAGAAGGAAATATCCCACATGATGTTTTTATTGATCCTATTGTAGACTACATAGAACTTCTTCTTAACTCAAATTCTTTAGCATGCTTTCCCTGTGAGGACCGAATACATCAGCATCCGCCTTTCTATGACACAATTTTGATTATGGGGGCACATGACCGAATAGTGCTTCCAATTTCATTAACAATCAATCAGCCAGTTCATCTCTTTTTTCAGTTGCTTAAGTGGCTGCACTGGTTATTTGATTTCACCTGACAGCAAAGTAAGTGTTGGTTAGGATAGGTAGGTAGGATTAATAAGGCAGTCGGTGAAGGGAATTTTGCAGAGAACAACAACAATCAAAGACTAAGGCATTCTGACCTGCTGTTCTTGACTTTTCGCGAGGAAAAGCCATCCCCAAGTGGAGCCACTGTTAGCCTCCTGCTGCAACAAGTTACTCATATTTCATGATTGACATTTTTACAGGCCAAATATGTCATACTTTGCATGCTGCAATGCTCCATATTTTCTTAACAGTCTCCAAACGAAGAAGGCTACTTAGAGTCCATTTAACTGCCTTCCAAATTTTGAGAAGTTATTCCGGTGTTGCACAATTTTCAGTTAAAGGGAGGTCCAAACAGCTTAATCTTGGTCTCCATAGGTTTAAATTTCCTGTTTTAGAATATAGGGAATGAAAATCTGTCTAAACAGCTTTATCTTGGTAGATTCTTAGATAGGTAGATAATCAAAGGAGCCCAACAGCTTAATCTGGATCCTCGGATGAAATAAGGGTAGTCTGTAGATAGGAAATCATGAAAAAGAAAAATTGGAATGATGAGTTTGCAAGTCTAAGTGCACCCAAACCAAAAGAAGAAAAAATGTTAGGTAAGTAGGCTGGGTAGGTAGTTTTGAGGTTGCTGAATCTTGATTGCTGATCAGTCCCATGTTTCCAGGTGTCATCTTTACTCATGACACAATCACTAGGTAGTTCTATGCGAGAAGCTCAAAAACAGGCATAACTAACTTCCTTTCTCCATCTCCCCCAATCATTAACTAATTTCCTCAAAAGAGGTAAAGATCTGCTTGATACCTCTTAAGTTCCATCATTTTCATATCATTAGCTTGGGTGAAGATCTGCTTTACCCAAAGATATTCCATACTCTCTCTATAAGGTTCTGTCCACTTGTTGCAGCCTAAGATCTCCCAAACTTAGCGCTTTCTTACCATCTCCATATTAACTACTGACATTATTATTTAACTTCCTATATTTTCCCATCCCCCTACTAAAACTATGTAAATAATCATCCCCTATGAAAATATCCCTCCCCCTGGTTGAAAAATAACCATAAGTACCCCTGGGAGTTGTTTAGTTTATCTGAAACTTAGTAAGAACCCTCATGTTGCCCCTTCAAACCATCTTCTAAATACAATGGACTCCTTCTAGAGTATAAAATCCCTTTTTAGTTATCAGACCCCTTCCGAAACCTCAAATGCTTGTCTAACGCACCTGCTCACTCCTTCCGACTGCAATAAACCCCTTGCCGACTTCCTTAACACTCCACAGACCCTAGTAAGCGATCTCACATCGCAAGATTGCAATATTCTCACCATATAAGTTATGACCCATCCGTCGTTACCCGATGCGATATCGCGATATCGGCGATCGACAATCGCAAGCATCGCATGTCCAAAAAAAATACCTTCCCGTTCCCCGCCGATGCGATATTGCGATCGCCTCGGAGAAGTTCATCGCATCGCCTTCAAATATGAACACCCTGCCATGTCACATCTATACCAGGGACCCACCGCTGACGTCATCCGCCGTACTGCTGACGTCATGTTGACATCAGCAACCAAGAGAGCAAAAATTCACGCAGGAAGAAAAATCGCACTTCGGAGCTCCAGAAAAAGTAATAGAGGCAGTTTTGGATGCGCGATTAGCGTGCTATGGGAAATAGGCTGTTTTGGGGAATCTTTGGGGAATCTTTTGATTCCTTGGCCCGTTTTGTGCCGAAAAAGCCCGAAATCACCCGATTTTGCCAAATTAATCCGGTTTAAGGACAGGAAAGGACCAGTGACAGAGATTAAAGAGTATCAGATCAAATCAACAGGGAAAAAACATTCAAAGAGTATCAGCAAGTGGTGGAAACCATCAATGTAGCGGCAAAGAGTATCAACGAAAGAGCTTAACAGTAGCCCAAAGCAGGAGAACATTTAATACCTTCCAGCAAAGTCAAAGAAAGAGGGCGAGGCCACTCAAAACTGTCAAATCATGGTTATTGCACATTTAACTCGCACCAGAACAGAACTACAGATCCCGAAGCACAGTTATTCCAACAGTATCGCATTGAGCCTCCAAGGGCCACATTGCACTCCTTTCGATTCAGCTGCCTCTAGCACAGCCCAAAGGACTTACCTGCATTTAATTCCAGTAACACTTAGGTTTTAGAAAAGCTTTTCTAGCGGACCTGTTTAGGTCAATTGTAATAAATGACTTTCTGATATTTTTCTTATATATACCACCCTGAAAGATGGAGTAAGGGGTTGGTTGGTGGGTGAGTCGAGGAAATTGCTTAATTTTTGATATCTCGACATTTTCTTCAAGAAGAGACCCACACTGTAACTGTCATACTTTCTATAATAAAAGACTGCTGAAAGCATGGATTTCGAAACTGTTTGATGTGCTTGATTGGCCGAGGAGTGATTACGGAATTCCTGTGCTTCTACATGGTTCAATAAGTGTTTCTCAACTCTGTTAATTTTTATGTTTGTTTTACCACCGTTCAGCCATCTAAAGTGCAGAAAAGAAAAATAGCTTAGGATTTGTTTAACTACACCTTAAGCTCAATTTCTGCATTTTTTCATGTTTTCATCAGAAATATTTATCAACATGTATACTTAAATGATCTTGTTTACGCTGTTTCTTTCACATATGAATGAGAGTTTAAGAATTCTTAGCTGCTCCTAGATAACCATTCATCCACTTCTCCCATTTTTCAGTCTGATGAAATGATTCTCCTTTGCCTTTCATCTCTGATCTTCATTCCATCCTTTCAGTAGATTGATAATTGTATCATGTGTGGCTATCTCGCTCCTTAATCCTCTTGTGCCCAAGAAAACGCAATAGCAAGCCTTAATCCATGACTCCATGCCCAATGGTTTGAAACCTATCACACCTTACCTTGCCTCTTTGCTTGAGATTTCTACCTTTCATCCAAATACAAACAAAAACCCCTGAGCTAAAAGCTAGCCTAAAATCATCAACAAAGTTTAATCATTAAGAGAGAGCTGTCTCTGATTGTAGGTGGGCTAGAACCTGCAATCCGAAGATTGGTTTGTGGTTACCTCGGCCGTATCCCTAAAAAGGAGCCTAGGGACAACCTAAGTGATAACAACAAGATTCAAGATTCTTAACCATGAAGATTCATCCTCATTTTATTACGGAAATTCTTATTCTATAAATAGGCTTTGTTACAGTATCATAGGCCAATATTATGACTTATTAATACCACACCCAAAAAACCAATATCACACTTGTTCATATGGCAATTTTAATTTAATTAAAAGGAAAAAAAAAGTGCATAAGTACTTTGGAAATAAATTTCAACTTTTTATTTGTGAATACTACTAAGAATGTTCTAGAATATTTTGTGGAGGTTATATCTCTACAATCCACCTAATAATTATTGATAGTTAAATTAAAATTAGGGAAATCCTATTCCAAAGACGAATCTATCAAGATAATGATAGATATGATAAAGAGTTGAAAACATAACATATTAAATTGATGGGTTTCTAGGGTATGTGATGGCCAGGTAGCGACAGCAGAATTAGGGTATGTGATGGCCAAGCCACAAGACCAGGATTACATCATTAGGGCTTGGAGGAGTTTTGAGGAATTTTTATTGGATGTGATGACATTTCCTTGGCATTTCCATCATTCACATAGATTGCATTTCATTTTGTTGCATTCCAACAACTTAGAAAAATAACATTATTATGGGGCCTAACTTAATTAAAAATGTTCAAGGTGGCATTTCAGGAAGATTGTGTGATGGAACACTTCAATGTAATAGTTTGTTGAAATTGAAGTAAGAAAATCTATAGGATGAGATGCTGAGAAGTGACTTCTAGCGGCCGGAGAGAGTATGGTGGACGATTTACCATTTTCTTTAATTAAAAATATTTTAATTAGTCATTTAATTAAGGAAAAATAATTAATTGGAGGAAAATGGTCAAAAGTGACTTAAGTGAAATAAAATAAAATTAAAAAAGTCACTTAAGATAAAGTAAATTACGATTTACCATTTTACTTAATTAAAAATATTTTAATTAGTCATTTAATTAAGGAAAAATAAATAATTGGAGGAAAATGCCCAAAAGTGACTTAAGTGAAATAAAATAAAATTAAAAAGTCACTTAAGATAAAGTAAATGGAAGAGTAAAATAAGATGCTTCTAGAGGCTTTGAGATTTATCCATCATATATATAAAAAAGGAGGAGATAGTCATTTGGAAACACCTGGGATTTGTGTATTGTCTTTGTGGTGAGGTTTTGAGAACCGGATTTTCTACTTCAATAGTAACTCTTAGACAGAAATCCTCTAGTAATTCAGTGAGAGTGGACGAGCATCCATCTCTTCTCTTGGTAAATCTATTCAAAGTTAATAGATTGCAGTTTATTGATTTTGAGTTTGTTGGTGATTTAGTGCAATCCCCTGCATCTGTATGGCATCGCTATGTGCCATGCGAACAAAATACGGATATATCGGTGGTTGGAGAACAAGGGATCCGTAGCAGAGAAGGAAACAACTGGTACTTGGGCTGCATCTCCGAGATTTGATACGAATTCTGCAACGACAGATTTCTGTGGTCCAATTATTGCTACGTCTTCTCTTTCCAAGAAATCAAGCGCTGAATTTGCCCACAAAAACTAATTATCAAACTCGTAACCAAGATGGAGAAACTGATATTGAAACAAAAAAACGATACTGCAGATTCATTTCTTGTGCGAATTTGTAATGGATTTGCAGGGAATAAAAACAGAAAACCGGCCGAGGCACCCACAACCGCAGCGCCTCGCGAGTCACGAAATTGAATAAACAAATGAGAGCGGTTGAGCAACTGGGTGTGTCTGTTAACGTCTTCCGCTGATATTTCAATGGCGGTTTTGGCCACCTTTCCCACCCACGAATTGTCGTTCAAGACAACGCCTATATTTACCACTCTGTCGTTCTGGGTTGCATTACAATCAAAGCTCTCAATATTGCATATTAAAATGCAGAAAACCATAAACTTTCCCAGAGTTAGGCCTTCCATCTGAATTTGTACAGCTTCGTTGTCTGCTTTCCTTTTTCCCAGACGTATAATATATATACCACCACGGTCATATTATTTACTAATATCTTTGATATATTTTGATAGAGGTATATGAAAGCACATATTAATCACAAATGTTGTTGATATAAATAGATTTATATAAAATACATTAATGCTTATGTGTATTTTTTAAACACCAATTATTGATGATTATTAATAACTATATAAATATATAACCATATATTTATATATTTAAATATATTATTATATAATTATTATATTAATATTATAATAATAATATTAACTCATAATAAATTGTATTATTATAATAATAATTATTATTACATTATTATTTATTATAATAATAATATAATATTATAATAATATTATGATAATATATATATAATATAATAATAAGAAATTATAATAATAATATAATATTATATTATTATTATAATTATAATATTAATTCACAACAACAACCATATTTCAATACTAAAACCCAATAGAATAATATTAAACCCAAGGGACTATTACTATAAACCCAATGTATATAAACTCTAAGATAAATATTATAAACACTAAAATAAACATGATTCACCATTGTTGATTTATATATTGAGACAATCCTTATCACAATTCCATGTTGGACCATGGTTGACCGGGGAATAATAAACCCAAATCAACAATAAAGCCAAGGGACTAATACTACAACCCCAAAGGATATGAACCTAAAGGAATAATATTAAACTCAAGGGACTAATATTATAAATCCAAGGTATATAAACCTTATGTGAAGACAATTTTTGTCATAATGCGAGATCGGACAATGATTTACCACAATTGACCATGGTTGGTTATGGTTGACCATGGTTGACCATGATTAATATTATAAACCCAAGTTAATAATAAACCCAAGGGATTGATATTATGAACCCAAGGGATTAATATTAAAACCCCAAGGGATTATGAACGCAAGGGAATGATATTAAACCGAAGGGACTAATATTATAAAACCAACATTGGTAAACCCTAATATAAATATTACAAACACTAAAATCAGCATGGTTTATTTTCATAGTCACACAATTCTTATCACAACGCGACATTCAACCACGGTTGACCATAGTTGGCTATGATTGACAATGGTTGACCATGATTGATATTATAAACCCAAAGGAATAATAAACCCAAGGGATTAATACTAAAATAAAGATGGTTGAATTAATAAATCCTAAGAATTAATATTTTAAACTCAAAAGTATTAGTAAACCAAAGGGATTATTAATATTATAAACCCTAGAAAGCAATAAACTCAACTGTTCAATATTATAAACCCAAAGAATTAGTGAGTCCAAGGGATAAATATTAAAACCTAAGGGATCAAGAAACACAAGTGATCGATATTACATGCACAAGAGATTAATAAAGCTTACCATAATTAATATTATAAACCCAAGTTAATAACAAACCCAAGCGAGTAGTATTAAACCCAACGGACTAATATTATAAACCGAACGTATATAAACCCTAATATAATTATTATAAACACTAAAATAAACATGATTGACCATCGTTGATTTTCATATTGAGACAATCCTTATGAAAATTCCATATTGGACCATGGTTGACTTCATAACAAACCATGGTTGGCCAGGGAATAATACACCCAAGCAATATATATTATAAACACAAAGGAACAATAAACCTAAGGGATTTATACTAAAACCTCAAGATTAATATTAAAGCCAATAGTAAAAACCCTAATATTATAATCCCAATATTAAACTCTAAAATAATAAATCTAATATTAAACACAATATTAGAAACCTAATATTTGAAACCCTAATATAAATATTACAAACTCTAAAATAAACATGGTTTATTTTCATGGTGAGATAATCCTTGTCACAATGCAACATTCAACCATGGCAAGCCATGGTTGGATATGATTGACAATGGTTGATCATGATTGATATTATAAACCTAAGGAAAAAATAAACCCAAGGGATTGATATAATAAATCCAAAGGAATAATAAACGCAAGGGATTAATACTAAAACCCCAAGGGATTATGAACCCAAGGGAATAATATTAAACACAGTGGACTAATATTATAAGCCCAACGTATATAAACTGTAAGATAAAGATTACAAATGCTAAAATAAGCATGATTGACCATCGTTGATTTTCATATTGAGACAATCCTTATCACAATTCCATATTGGACCATTGTTGACTTCATAACAAACCATGGTTGGCCGGGGAATAATACACCAAAGCAATTGATACTATAAACCCAAAGCAACAATAAACCCAAGGGATTTATACTAAAACCCCAAGATTAATATTAAACCCAATAATAAAGACCCTAATGTTATAATCCTAGTATTAAACTCTAAAATGATAAATTTAATATTAAACACAATATTAGAAACCTAATATTTGAAACCCTAATATCAAACCCCATTTTTCTAATGTCGCATTACAACATTTAATATCGCATTATTATTGGATTGATTATCACATTGAGATAATGTTTGTGGCAATGCAACACTTGACAAATTTTCACACAAATGTGACATTTGACCATTGTTGACCATGATTGACTACGGTTGATGACGATTAACAATGGTTTACCATTGTTTACAATAGTTTACCATGGTTCATTTTCATATTAATACAATCTTCCTCTAGGAATATGAACCCTTAAATTAATAAACCTAAGGGATTGATATTATAAACCCAAGGAATTAATATTAAAACCCCAAAGGATTATAAATCCAACGGAATAATATTAAACCCAAGGGATTAATATTATAAACCCAAGGTATATAGACATTAAGATAAATATTATAAATGACATGGTTAATTGTCGTTTACCATGGTTGACTTTCATATTGAGCTAATCTTTGCCACAATGCGATGTTGGACCATCATTGTCCATGGTTGATCATGGTTGGCTTTCATATTGAGACAATCTTTGTCATAATGTGACGTTGCACCAACATTGACCCTGGTTGATTATTTTACAACACTTTACCATGGTCCATTTTCATATTAAGACAATCTTTGTCTAGGAATATGAACCCTTTAATTAATAAACCCAAGGGTTTGATATTATAAACCCAAGGGATTAATATTAAAACCCCAAGGGATTATAAACCCAAGGGAATAATATTAAACCCAATGGATTATTATTATAAACCCAAGGTATATAAACACTAAGATAAATATTATTAAAAACATGGTTAATTGTCATTTACCATGGTTGATTTTCATATTGAGCTAATCTTTGCCACAATGCGACGTTGGACCATCATTGTCCACAATTGATCATGGTTGGTTTTCATATTGAGACAATTGTTGTCATAATGTGACGTTGCACCATGGTTTACCATGGTAGATTATGGTTGATTTTCATATTAAGACAAATCTTTATCACAATGAGAAATATTGTCTCAATATAATAAACCCAAGTGATCAATATAATAAACTCAAGCAATTAGTGAACCAAAGTGATTAATAAACCTAAGAGATTAATAAGCCCAAGAGATTGTCTCAATATCATAAACCCAAGCAATTAATCATCCCAAGGGATTGATAAACCTAAGAGATTAATAAACCCAAGATATTAGTATTATAAACCTAGGGGATAAATAAACCCAAGGGATTGATATAAATAGTGGGATTAATATTACAAACCCTAGGATTAATATTAAACCCAATAATAAAAACCTAATATTACAATCCCAATATTAAACTATAAAATTATAAATCTAATATTAAACACAATATTAGAAAGCTAATATTAAACCACAATTTTCTAATGTCACATTACAACATTGAATAAATTTCAATGAAATATAACATTGCAACAAACATTATTGGATTTATTATCACATTGAAACAATGTTTGTCACAATGCAATGCTTGAAATTTTTTTAGATGAATGTGACATTCGACCATGGTTGACCATGAGTGACCACGGTTGACGACGATTCACAATGGTTTACCATTGTTGAGAACAACTGACCATGGTTCAATTTCATATTAAGACAATCTTTGTCTAGGAATATGAACCCAGAAATTAATAAACCAAAGGGATTATAAATCCAAGGGACTAATATTAAACCCAAGGGATTAATATTATAAACCCAAGGTATATAAGCAGTAAAATAAATATTATAAACCCTAAAATAAACATGGTTAACTATGGTTTACCATGGTTGATTTTCATATTGAGTTAATCTTTGCCACAATGCAACGTTGGTCCATCATTGACCATGGTTGACCATGGTTGATTTCCATATTGAGACAATCTTTGTCAAAATGTGACGTTGGACCATGGTTGACCATGGTTGATTCTTATATTTTCACAATCTTTCTCACAATGATGCATTGGATCATGGTTGACCATCGTTGACAATGATTATAAACCCAAAGGATTTTTATCAAACACTATGATTAATATTATAAATCCTATGAATATTATTATAACCTAGGAATATGAACCCATGGATTAATAAGGCCAAGGTATTAATATTATAAACCGAAGGTAAATAAACCCTAAAATAAATATTATAAACCCTCAAATAAATGTGGCTGACTAAGGTTTACCAAGGTTGATTTTCATATTGAGACAATCTTTGTCACAATGTGATGTTGGATGATGATTGATTTTGATATTGTCACATTGTGACATAGGATGATTTCTAACCATGATTCCATGGTCTATGATGATTGACAATGGTTTACCATTGTTGATCATGGTTAACGATGATTAACAATGGTTCATTTTCTTATTGAGACAATCTTTGTCACAATGTGACATTGGACCATGGTTGACTAAGGTTTACCATGATTATAATCTCAGAGGATTTATATTAAACCTAAGGATTAATATTATAAACCCTATGAATAAACCCATTGGTTTACCAATGTTGACCATGGTTGATTTTTATACTGAGACAATATTCGTCATAATGTGATGTTGGACTACGGTTGAAAATGATTATAAACCCAAGGGATTTATATTAAACCCTATGTATAATATTATAAAGCCTATGAAGAATATTATACCCTATGTATATGAACCCTTAGATTAATAAACCCAATATATTTATATTATAAACCCAAGGGAATAGAAAACCCAAAGTGATAATACTAAAATCCCAAATGATTACAAACCCAAGTGAAAAATATTAAACCTAAGGAATTAATATATTTAAACCCACGGTAAATAAACCCTAACATAAATATCATCGTTGACCATGGTTTATTTTTATATTGAGACAATAATTTTCACAATGTGATGATGCAACATGATTGACCATAGATATTATATCCAAAGGATTAATATTATAATCACAAGGTATACAAACTCTAAAATAAATATTACAAACCCTAAAATAACCTGGTTGAATAAAATAAATATGGTTGACTATGGTTGAATATGGTTGACCATGGTTGACTATTGTTTGGAGATTTATGAGATTTAAATTAAACTGAAGTATTAATATTATGAACCATATGAATAATAGTACACCCTATGAATGTGAACCCTTAGATTAATAAACATAAGGTATTGATATTATAAACCCAGAAGAATAGTAAACCCAACGGATTAATACTAAACACCCAAGGTAATAATATTTTTTTTCTAAGTAATATTGTTCTATTAATATGGTACAAAAAAGTAATTGCAGTGAGGCATGGTCTCAATAGTACTGAGCATCATTCATCACAAAATAAGACTGTCTAGCCTTGACTACCCCAACAAAAGGGAAACCAGTCTATGAAATCAAAAGAACCCACACAGGGGTTATCAGTTTTGACCAAAAAAAAAAAAAAAACCATCTTAGACATTGCATAGACATAACCATAAAACACAGACTTAACCGTAATTTCCCAGTCATCATGAAAAGCATCCACTTGACAAAAAGGGCGACACCTGGCTGCCAAGTGTCGAGATTAGAGATTGTTCGGGGCCAGTTCTTCCTTGATCAGACACGCATATTTATACCAATTGTCTTCTTTGGCTGTTGTACCACTGCCTTGAGCTGGATGGGCACCCTCGGTGCTACTCGCGCCCACATGTGTTCCAGACGTGTCGCCTCGTCGGCTTCCTGAAGCCTACGTGTGACCAAGTTTGCCTTCTGCAGCTTGTTGATTGCCAACCAACGCTTTTCCATGTAGGGTGGCTCTATCTTCGTCAGGTTGTTGTCTTCCTGGGTTGTGAATGCCCCTGTTGCTTGGTGCTGCCCTGTTCTGCTCATCATTGTGCTGAGGCGGAGGTGCCGACGGGTCAATTTCTTCAAAGAATGTGATAGTAATGGTGGCTATGATTACGGTTGATTTAGGGTGCTGCGAAAACAAAATTGTGTGGTATGGGGAGCTGGATGCAGAGGAAGGGGAAAATTGGCTGTGTGAACCACAACATCCCTCCTTCCTGTATCTTGGAGCCTAGCTCTTCCCCTTCCGTTGCGGGTGTCTGGGTAACAACCAGAGAAGGAGCTATGTGGATTGGGATTATCAGCTGAAGATGTAGGGGTGACAGAGTCAGGGATGGGCGTTGGAGGAAGGCGGATGCTCCTGCCGCGAGTGCCTCCTCTCCTACTTCACATTCGATGTCGGACACGAGCCATGGCAGGATTGAAAGTAGGGTTAGCAACAGAGAGGTTGGTGGAATAACTGTGCATAGAATGGACAAAAGAGGTCTGCGTCGGATCTAAGTTGCAAAGTCTGGTATGAGAAGAATGAAATCCGTTGCCCAGGTCAATAAAACTTAGCAGCCAATAATGGCTACATGTGACAGTGCGTGAACGGGGCTTTGCGGCTTGCGGAGGGAAAACATAGTGGAGCAAGGGAGGAGAAATAACATAATGATTTGCAAATGCCATTGCTATGAGTGTTGTGGTGCTGTCTTGGCCATATCATTCATTTAATGGTGCGTGCAAGGTGCCTTGAATGCATCTTAGGTTGGCATGGGGAAAGACATAGGTGGCCATATGGCCAACCCGTCTACCGCCTTATCATTTTAATTGCCTTGATAATCACCCACATCCGAGTCCCAAGGTAATAATATTACAGAGAAGGCATAAATATTATAAACCGAAGATATATAAACCCTAAGATAAATATTGTAAACCCTAAAATTATCATGGTTGACCATGGTTGATTTTCATATTGAGACAATCTTTCTCACAATGTGGCATTGCAACATGGTTGACCATGGTTGACTATGGTTGATTATGGTTGACAGTAATATTAGACCCTAAGGGATGAATATTATCAATGAATATTATCAACCCAATTTAATTAATGAAATTCATGGAATTGATATTAAACCTAAGGATTAATATTATGAACCCTATGAATAATAGTACGCCCTAGGGATATGAGAATTTAGATTAATAAACCCAATGGAATTATATTATAAACCCAAGGGAATAATAAACCCAAGGGATCAATACTAAAAACCCAACGGAATAGTATTACAATCAAGGGATAAATACTATAAATATAAGGTATATAAACACTAAGATATATACTTTAAACCATAAAATTATCATGGTTGACCATGGTAGAATTTCATATTGAGACAATATTTCTCACAATGCAATATTGCAACATGGTTAACCATGGATATTAGACCCAATGGATTAATATATGAACCTAAGGTATATAAGACCTAAAATAAATATTATAGACCCTAAAATAAACATGGTTGACTAAAATAAATATGGTTGGGAGTAATATTAAACCCAAGGGATGACTATTATCAACCCAATTTAATCAATTAAATCAATGAGATTTAAATTAAACCCAAGTATAAATATTATGAACCATATGAATAATAGTACAACAGAGGAATATGCATCCCTAGATTAATAAACCCAAAGTATTCATATTGTAAACCCATGGGAAGTAAACCCTAAAATTATTATGGTTGACCATAGTTGATTTTCATATTGAGACAATATTTGTCATAATGCAACGTTGCAACATGTTTGACCAATGATATTATATCCAAGGGATTAATATAATAAACTCAAGGTACACAAACCCTAAAATAAATATTATAAACCCTAAAATAAACATGGTTGACTAAAATAAATATGGTTTACGATAGTTGACTATCGTTGACTATTGTTTCGAGTAATATTAAACCAAAGGGATGAATATTATAAATCCAATTTAATTAACTAAATCCAAGGGATTTATTGTAAACCCATGGGTTAATGTTATTAACCCTATGAATACTAGTACACCCTACGAATATGAACCCTTAGATTTATAAACCCGAGGGATCATACTAAACACCCAACGTAATAATATTACACACAAGGGATAAATAACCTAAGATATATAAACCCTAAGATAAATATTGTAAACCCTAAAACTATCATGGTTAACCATGGTTGATTTTCACGTTGAGACAATATTTTTCACAATGCAACATTCCAACATGGTTGAACATGATTTATTTTCATATGCCGACAATCTTTTGTCACAATGCAATGTTGGACCATGGTTGATTTTTATATTGAGAAAATCTTTGTCATAATGTGACGTTGGACCATGGTTGACCATGATCATAAACCAAGGAGATTTATATTAGAACCAAGGATTAATATTCTAAATCTTGTGAATAATATTGAGCCCTATAAATAAGAATCCTTAGATTAATAAATATAAGGAATTGATATTAGAAACCAAAGGGATTAATACTAAAACCCCAAGGGAATAATATTTCACCCAAGGGATAAATACTATAAACCCAAGGCATATCAAACCTAAGATAAATATTATAAACCAAAAAATAAACATGGTTTACCATGGTTGACCATGCTTCATTTTCATATTGGGACACTCTTTGACACAATGTGACGTCAGACTATGGTTGACCATGGTAGACCATGGTAGACCATGGTTGATTTTCATATTGAGACAATATTTGTTACAATGTGACATTGGACCATGGCTAACTGTGATTATAAACCCAAGAGATTTATATTAAACACTAATATTAATATTATAAACCCTATGAATGATATTATACCCAAGGAATACAAACCCTTTCATTAAGAAACCTAATGGACTGATATTATAAACCCAAGGGAATAATTCTAAAACCCCGATGTGTTATAAACCCAAGGGAATAATGCTAAACCCAAGGGATTAATATTATAAAACCATGGTATATAAATCCTAAAATAAAAAATTATAAACCCTAAAATAAACCGAGTTCACTAAAATAAATATGGTTGACTACGGGTTGACCACAATTTTAGAACATTGTTTATGGTAAATATGGTTTTTCTAGATTAAATCCTTTGATTTATTAATTAGGTATATTATATTAATCAAATAAGAGATGTTATTAAACATGATTAATATTGTATTAACGATGTTAATAGTTTTTTAATTAAGAATATTGTTTTCAAATTCATTATTATTAATGAGAATTTTTATTTAAATATTTTTTAGATATATTTATTTTAAATAATAATATTATTAATTTTAAATAACTAATATAAATGTTAATTATTTTAAATATTTAATAACCTAAATTGTAAATGTGAAGATTGCATATGAGTCTTTTTATCCTATTTATGAATTCTTAATTGCAATTTATATATAAAACTACTAGTACATTGGATTTAGTTTTAATATTTAATAGTAGGATTAATATTATAAATCTTATGAATAATATTATACACCAAGAATACAAACCCTTATACTAATAAACCTAAGGGATTGATATTATAAACCGAAGGAATAATAAAACCAAGGGAATAATTCTAAAACCCCAATGTGTTATCAACCCAAGGGAATAATATTAAACTCAAGGGATTTTTATTATAAAACTAAGGTATATATATCTTAAAATAAAAATTATAAACCCTAAAATAAACCTAATTGACTAAAATAAATATGGTTGACTATGGGTTGACCACAATTTAGAACATTGATTATGGTGACTATGGAATTAATAAACCGGAGAGATTAAATCCTTGAATTTATTAATCACTTAAATTTATAATATTAATCAAATAAGAAATGAAATGTTATTAAACATGATTAATATTGTATTAAGGATGTTATTAATATGTTTTAATTAATGATATTGTTTTCAAATT
>APFE031066174.1:168988-188121 GCA_000404065.3 Pinus taeda
ATGATGATGATGGTGATGGTTAATGTCCACTGATACCAAACATTGGTCTATCAGACCTAAAGAAACACATTATCTATTTGATTTAAAGATTTTATTCCTATGCTCAAAAAGCTTGGAGAGAAGCCTCCCGAGCTCACTATAATTTTGACATTGTAAAAGGCTAAGAAGGTCATTATTGTGATAAAGATTATGAAACTGAGATCTAATGTGGTTGTACGTAGGGCACTCTAAGAGGAAGTGGTTGTCATTCTCGATGTTCCTATTCTCACATAGATGGCAGATCCTTTCCATCAATGGTGTTTTAGGAACTGCCCAACGACCTGTTTCACTCTGGAGCCATGAGAATTCATTCTAATCTTTGCCATATTGATTTTCTTCTTTGACCTAGTTAAAATAGAGAGATGCTTTTGATCTTCTAGGGTGGAGTTGATGACCTTCTTATAATAACTTAATTTTCTTTTAGCCGGTAAGTCTTTCTCACACCACATTTTTTCTTTGAACTTAGAAGTAATAATATCTTTAATGTTATTAATGTTTTGCAATGCATCATTCTCATTGATCTTCCAATAGTTTAACCAGGCCCTTGTGTCTTTATGCCACCCCCGTTTGAGCCTTAGGTGGTTTTGGCTGGAATTTAAAGCTAGCTTAGGAAGTGTATGATCACTTATGTTAGTGAGTTTGCGCTTGTACAAAAGAAACCTAATCATAGCTAGGCTCTCGATAGGGAAATGACCTACTTCTATAAGGAGAATAGGATAGGGTGTATTACTTTTAATTTTCAGGTTATACATTATAAAACGCTTATGGATTTGCTCAATCTTTCTCTAGGATTCTCTAGAGATGCTGCAACCCCAAACCTCACAGCCATATAAGATAATAGGAGTGACTAAAGTTTCAAAGAGAAACTTCTTTTTATCCCACATTATGAGGTTTGCTGTTTTACAATTATTTTCAAGACCAAATTAAGTTTTGCACCCCCCATTAATCCTTTTCTCAATTCTATGGTTCCAATTGAGCTTGTGATGAATATCAATTCCTAGGTACTTGTAAGAATACACTTCCTCCAAGTTATTATTGTCATCCATAAAATTAGCGTAAGTGTTCTTCTTGGATTTGATAATCATAACTTTTGTTTTGTCAGTGTTAACAGTCATACCCATGGTAGAGCAGAAATCCTTAAGAATCCTGAGTTGCTTATCAAGATCAGATGGGCACCTTGCAAAAAGAACAATACCATCAGCATAGAGAATAAGGATGACGACTATACCAGCTAAGATCATGCCATCACATCCTGCTTCCTCTAAATAGCCTTCGAGCTTGTCTATGTAAATGCCAAATGGGTAGGGGAGAGGGGGCAACCTTGTTTAACTCCGATGTTACACTTAATATCTTTCGACCACCCCTCATTTCTTTTTAGCTTGGCAATTACATTCTCAAATAACCTTATAGTGGCAACTCTCAACTCGAAAGGAACCTTTAGGTCTCCTAATCCATTCCAAAGGTTGTATCTAGGAACCATATCGAAAGTGTTTCTAAAGCCCACAAAGCAACAAAATAAATTGGATTTATCATTACGACATTCCTCCACAATGATCCTAAGCATAATGAGGTGGTATGTTGTTGAGTGATGCCTTCTGAAACCTGCTTAGCCTTTAGCCTGCTTACCTTCACTTTCAAGCCATATGCTTAACTTATTTTCCAAAATACTACCATATAACTTGGCTAAGAGAGGGCTGACCATAATTGTCTGATAATTAGAGGGGTTATTTGTATCTCCACTTTTAAAAATAGGGATAGTGAGGCTCTCATTCCAAGGTTTAGGGAACTCTTTCTTGACTTCTCGATTAAAAAGCTCCTGGATGTGGAGGATGAGGACAGGACCTCCAATTTTTAAGATTTTTGCCTGGTAACTTTCAATATCCTTATCTTTCACATTATCCAGGGGATTAACCCCAAACTTAATGTCTTCTAAAGAGAAAACTTCTTTCGTTGTGAGCAGGGTTTCCAAGTTATCCATGAAATTTGGAGATACATAAAGCTTTTTAAGATAGGAATTCCAATCATGAAGAGCAGTTTTATTATTATCTTTAATTTTCCTAGTCAGAATTTGCCTCCAAAATTTCTTAGGAGCTACCTTAGAGAGGTGTAAGAGATTCTCCTATCTTTGACGAATGTACTGCCTATTTTTATTTTTAGTTAGGACTTTGTATATTTTTATCTTGTCCATCTTAAGAGATTCATCAACAGCTTCCTGAATTGCTCTCCTTGCACTTTTACAATCTTTGTCATACCATGGGTTGGTTTTGTTATTTCTTTTATTATTTGAAACTTCAATTGAGAACTTGTTAATAGAATATGAGAGGGTTGTAGTAAATTATGATAGAGATCTTCTATGTTGTCTATACCAGATAAAGGAAGAAAATTAGTTTCTAATTCATTTAGAAAGAAATCATTTTTATTTCTATCAAATATTAAGTTCTTTTGGCTGTAAGGACTATTTTCTGTGGGATCTCTATGCATGACAAAATTTAGAGTTATAAGTAAAGGCCTATGATCACTAATGTTAAATTTTTTAAATATTTAATAACTTCAAATTGTATGGTGGAGATCACATATGTTAATGATATGTTAGAGCATCCTGACTTTCCCTTAATTTAGTTAAAGTTAAGGTTTTTCTTATAGAAAATATTTTCATATTTACTATTCATATGTTATTATGAAATGTTTGGAAACTTTCCCTTAATTCATTTAAAGTTAGGGTTTTTCTTATCGAAAATATTTTCATATTTATTATTCAAACTTTGTTATGTGCTGTAAATAAATAGTTGTTTCAACATGTTGTAAATGTAGAAGAACATGATGTAGTATATCTATATCAATAGCATGGGGTTTAACCATTTTGGTATTTTTTAAACATTTAGTTTATGATAAAATTGTAATTTTCTTTGTAATTCAAATTAAAAATATGGAATTGATGCAACGAGTTAAAGTAAAATGAAAGGATGGGATGATTTGAATCCAGATGCCAAAGTAAATTATAAGACTAGTTCACTTGCTATCGATTTATAAATTTTTAATTGTTATATAATTTTCAAAGAGAATATGGATTGTATGGCTAATCTGGTTGTGAAGCTTCAAAGTTTCTCATGGATTATTTATGCTCTAAAGGACTCAATTTTCGAATATATTTTGCTGCTAGATCATGTAAATCAAATATTAGATAAATTAAAACCATTTTTAGATATCAAAAATCTGATTCATTCTGGTTTTATCTATGCATTCAAATTAATTTTGTGCGTGGAAGCTTGGCATGTTTTTTATACATGCAAAAAAACCATCGCAGGTTCCCTTGGATATCACGAACACAATGCCTTTGTAGATTATCTAGTCTATGCAACATTGGTGTGGAACTTTGATGGAAAATTAGGGATACCCAAAAATGAGCAAAACTTTTAGTAACAATATAAAAAATTATCGAACAATTCCTGGTTGGGTTTGTTGGGTTTGTTTCTCTATATCTTCACTATGCAAAAATCCGCATTCACTGTGAATGCTTGCTAAAGAAAGTGATAAAGTTGAGAATAGACGACGTTAACAAAGTTGAGAGCATTTGAGAATCTGTATGCAAAGTTTGGTTAAAATATAATGAGTGTGTGAAACTAATTGATGTGTTATTCACCATTAGACCATGGAGCCCCATCTTGAAGTATTCCAATGCTCCCCTCGATAAACCGTTTTCCTTCTATATGTAAAGTGGCACATGCAATTATCTCCTCATTTAATCATCAAACGTTTGACTGTTGGCATTCTACTCCACTATTCGAACAAAAAACTCCAAATAAAATCCTTCAATTCAATAATTCAAATTGAATAGGTGTTTGCTAAATGGATGGGACCTTGTGGAAGTCTATTGGCTTTTAGAGTGTGGTATGATATGGCATGACAAGTTCAACCCTAGTATTCATGCTCCTTTTTTCTTTTTTTTGGATGTTTCCAACAAGCCCAGTGTTGCTTTGGCCAAGGAGGGGGAGGAGTAAGTATGTAAAAGAAAATTGATTTAGGTGAAGAAACAAAAACAATTAGATCCTAATTAATTATTATGTTGTATTAATTTATATTAACATAGAAATAATAGTTATTATTATTTTCAACACATACCTAACTAAAAATGGTACTGTGTAACTATTAAATTAGAAAAAATATATGATAAATACATAGAACAAAAATAGATTAAAGATTAAATATCATTAATATAATCTGACACTATCATTTTGATCTTCATATAAGTGTTCACATAGGATATATAGGTTGTTTTGGATATCTCTCAACTGATCTGGAATCCAGCTGAGAAAGAAAATAAAGTTGAATTATGGGACCGAGAGAAAGGGTAGGGCCTTGCACAATTTCTCCCTCGATTTCAATGCCACCTTGCTCATCACCACTGCTCTCACCTGCCCTCTCCACACAAGTTCTTTGATCCCTCTGTGGCCACCTCCTCTACAGGGATGAGTGCATTATGGATCATCCATGCTTGAAGCAACAAGCACGAAACCTGTACACCAACATAATTGTCTCTATTGATAGAATTTCTCTGACACCAAAAATGCACGCCTGGAGATTAACACCCATCCAAGCTAAAAGAGAAGTGTCTAGTGAGCCATTAATGTTGAAAATAGACAGAACTCGAAGAAACTGGTTCCCTCAGAGAGCTCACCACCAAAGAAGTGGTAACATAACCAAAATACTAGCATCGAAAGTCACTGCATCTTGCTTCTTGCCAAAATAGCTACTGGTATAGGAAGAGCCCAAGACCCAAGAAATTCAAATTCACTAAGGAAAGCCAAAATTAACATGGGGAATGTAAACCTCACCACCCTATTTGCACATGAAAGAATAGGGCCGTTCAAACACACAATCCTACCATGCACTAACCCAAGTGTCAAGGACTTCAAGGCTATAAAATTCCAGCACTTCACAAGAAGAACGAAGAGAAAAACTACAAACTAAACCCAAGATGTTAGGATTACCTCGATAAAGGCTTCAAGGATGAAATGTTGAGGCCACAGTTCTCGGAGCCAACTGATTGCACCATAAATGGTCTCGGGACTGAAAAGCATAAATAGTCCATGACATGACCCTAACAGTGGATCCCATATAATTACTTGAATTATGCGTGCTCTCAATTCTGACTTGAACTGCCCACCTTCTTCGTTGTCACAACCATATTTCGGCTTATGAGCAGAGCCATTCTGGCAAGCCAAGCAAGAACTTCAAACACCCAAAAAAATTTATGAGATGCTCGACGAAGAAGAGTTAGCACAAAAAGGGAGAAAATGCAAACGCCCAAGAAACTTTATGAGATGTTCGGCGAAGAAACTTTACATTAATTATCCACGTTGCTAGTTATTCCTCCATGTTCTAACAACCATATGTTTAAGAATTTAAATCGACATTAGGCCAGGTTGATGAGATGCTTGGCGAAGAAACTTTACGTTATTTATCCACGTTGCGAGTTATTCCTCCATGTTCTAACAACCATATGTTAAGAATTTAAATTGACATTTGTTTCACCTGGATAGAGAATTTTTAATTATTTTAAATTTAAGTTTGTTAATCTCTATATGTGGCCATAAAAGACCCACAGTAAAATTTTAATCAGGATTTGGTAAAAAATTATTTTTAACATGGTTTAAACATTTGATTTAGATATGAAAGGAAGTTATCATTTTTAATTTCATTCATTGATGGAGTGGCGACGACGAGAATATACCCGCATATTTCAACTTAGACCATCCGATCAAAATTATTAATTAGAAAATGTATTAAAATGCCCAAGTCCAATAGAAGGTGTAAGGACCTGTGGTCCTTGGCATGCCCACCGGCATAAAGTGCGACGGCTTGTTGGAAAACGAGCGACTTGGATGAAGAAATGCGAGCTCTTGACTTAATGTGTGTGGAGGGATATGTGATAATATGCATAAGGGAGGAAGAGCGACATGTTTATATGGCGTGGGGAGTGTGGGCTCAACCCACGGGCCGACCTACAATTTAAGCAAAGGCCAATGGACATAATGGGAGGTTTTGCAATGAAGTGTAGGGAATTGACAAGGCAGCTTGGGCAACTCGACTTTCCCAATGCACCACATATATACACGATGGAATTTGGAGTGAAAGGCATCATTCGAACTGGACCATTCATGGAGTAATGCAAGTGAGAAGCATATGATAGCGAGGGAAAAGTGTGATGGGTGGAGCCAGTCATAGGAGAAAGCGCAGGTCGTAATGTGCCCACTCTTAGCAGGCAGACACGATGATGTCACACGGGTTCCGGATATCGGTTGTGGGCATAGGTGAAGGCGCCAGACTTGACACGGGTGTCTCGGGTAGCTCGGGTGAGCACCCACCCATAGTGCAAGGCTAAACAAGGAGCGTGGGTGGAGACTTGGTGAAGTCACCCAACGCACAAACATAACGCAATGGAGTTTAGTGAGACTGCCATGCGAAGGGGAAACAAGAGTGTCTTGGTGACTTGGTGGAGTCGCCTGCCCATCATGCACAAGGTTCAGTTGTGAAGTTCAGTTGGTAGCTCGTGTGAGGGCATGCTCGCTCAGCTTGGGCAAAGAATCTTTGTCATCACACGAAGGTGTGAGAAGTTGTAAATTTCACTAAGTATGAAACTTGGTGTTTCCAAGTATACTTGTAAAGCTTTATAATATTGAAAGATTGTATAATATATTATTTGGGCAGGCTCATTGTTCAGGGAGTTATCCCTCCCTTTATACTGTGCAATTGTGTTCTCTTGTATAATTGCTAATGATAATGAATGTATATGGGTGTTCATTGGTATAAAGGAAACATAATAATTACTTGGTTGAGAAACACAAACTAAGTAGGACATATGGTTAGGCATAGTCCATGAACATAAGTATTGGTGAAAAGAAAGTGTTCGGTGGTGTCCCACCTCGCTAATAGTGGTTGAAAGACTACCGTCATCTCCGGCGTTGTCACAGTTGGTATCAGAGCAATGTTGCTCGTGACGAAGTAGCTGAGGAGCTGGTGAATAGGTTCAGGTGTTTAAGCATTGAAGCAGATACACATTGATAGGTGGTCTTGAAGCTCACGGTTGAAGCTTGGAAGTTGGTGACAGTGAAGCAGGTACTTGCAGGTGAAGGAAGTTGTTTCACATACAAGTGGAACAAGGGCTGGTTCAAGGTTGCAGGCAACTTGGTGAAGCTACTGGATGGCTGAAACTAGATCGCAAAGAAGGAAACTGTTAGCAATGGCAAGTGAATGTCAGGTTGGGTCTAGTCATGGTGTGAAGGATGCTACTATGGCATTCATTGAAAATGTGTTGGAAAGAATGGAGGACTTAGAGGCTTACTGGACTAAGAATATGTACTTAGTCGAGAAAGATCAAGAGGCCAATTCGAAGATGAGGGAAAAGCTCGATGAACTCTGGACTCAACACGAGTACATTGATCTTATGTGTAAACAACCTCAAGTGAAGGTCAAGGAGATTGAAGAGGCAAGAGATAATGGTCTAGCAGAGATCGTGAACTTGCAGAAATCTCTTGATGAAGCTAGAGATGAGATTGCGGTGTTGAAGAGGGTCGTGAGGCATAACTCAGGTGGAGGAGTGCCTCATGTGAAAGTTAATGAACCATAATCTTATGATGGTACAAGGAGTGCAAAGACTCTTGGAAACTTTCTATGGGACATGGAGCAATACTTAGAGCACTTGGGTCTATCCGATGATGAGACGAAAGTGAAAGTAGCTGCTCAGTTCTTGAAAAAAGATGCTAAGATGTGTCGGCGAAGGAGGATGGATCATATTGCCAATGGCAGTACTAGTGACATTATTTCGTGGGATGAGATGAAGAAAGCTTTGCAGACCCATTTTAGTCCTCAAGATGAAACGTGGGAAGCAAGGACGAAGATTAAGCTCATAAAGCAGACAGGGAACCTACAGACATATTAGCGGGAGTTTGCAAGTGCGATTTTGGAACTTCCTGACATGGCAAAGAGGGACAAGGTATTCAACTTCATTATTGGATTGAAGCCTTGGGCACGCAATGAAGTGAAGAGGCAGAAGATTAAAACACTTGAGGAAACTTTTGCTGCTATGGACAGGTTGGTGGAGCATTATGATGAGACTTCTGATGATAGGAAGAAGAAGGATGATGCTTCGAAATCGGATGATAAATTGAAGACGAAGAAAGCCTTGAAGTGTTGGATATGTGCTAAACCACATACGATGAAGAA
Source organism: Pinus taeda (assembly GCA_000404065.3). Lineage (NCBI taxonomy): Eukaryota > Viridiplantae > Streptophyta > Pinopsida > Pinales > Pinaceae > Pinus > Pinus taeda. Next base: position 177,251 of record APFE031066174.1, read on the forward strand.
TTGTCCTTCTAGACCAAAAGTGGCTACTATTGCACAATATAATGCAAAGAATGAAGAAGATTTTGTGGGGATGACGCAGATACTTGGTGCTGCTACTGCTACAGAGGTGGTCTCTCAGAGGGATCCTGAGAGGAACAGTTTGGAGTATGTTCAGATGAAGATTGGGAGTGTTGATATACTCACTATGGTGGATAGTGGGGCTACTCACAACTTCATGAGTGAAGATACTATGAGAAGGATTGGGATGAAATTTGTATCGGTGAAGGCACAAATGAAGACAGTGAATTCTCCTCCTGATTGTGTTCTTGGTGTAGCTGAAAAAGTGGACACAACACTAGGTGAGTGGATAGGGAAAGTCAACTTCACTATAGTGTGGATAGATGACTATGAAGCTGTGCTGGGGATGGAATTCTTGAAACAATTTGATGCTATGATTGTTCCACATTTGAAGAGGCTATACATTTACAATGGAAGGGAAGATGTACCCATTGGTGTACCAACCATTGGAGTGAAAAAGCCTACTTGTAAGTTGGCATTGATGCAAATGGAGGATGAGAAGTGAATGGAAGATATGAGTAAACGGTTGTCTATGGTTGAGACAAAGCTTACTAAGCAATCATTGGTCATCAGGACTCTTTCTGATAGTATCTTGGATTTGTCAAGAAGGTTAGAAGTGGTTGAGGATGATGATGATGAGGAGGAGGCATATGTGAGGCCGAATGTCTGAGAGGAGGATCGGGTCACTTATATAGAGAGGATGGAGATAGAGAATCCTAACAAATGGATTGAGATTATTAGTGAGGGTGAGCCTTTAGGCTCTACTCCAACCACATCTTCTTAGAGGACATAGAAGATGGGTCTCATTGTTAGCTACTCATGGCAATGAGTCCTTAAAACACGTTTAGCAGGTATGGTAGATGGTGCAGGGATGGCTTGGCATCAAGCATCATGGCATGCTGCATATGGGATGGAGTTTCCATGGACCTGAGCATGGGTTAGATTCTTGGTGAGTCCAGGATGTGGCAGAATCCAAGATAAACTGGTGAAGGCATAAGAGTGTTCACTATTATGGCTTAAGCATGACAGTTGGATCAGCTACCCAAATACCTCAAACATGGGGTCTGGAAGTGTGCGGAGAGATGTTGGCATCAGGCAGACAAGGAGGACAGTTCACAAGATGGGACGACACATGATAGAGATGGGAGTTCTACATATGTTGCAGGGATGTTTGTTGTATGTGGAGGAGTTGATATCATGGACCAAGGATGAGACAGTTGTTGATGTTGGTCTTGGTAGATGGCTACTAGGATGGGATGTTGTCGAGGACGACAACAATTTCAGGTGGAGGAGGATGTAAGGACCTGCGGTCCTTGGCACGCCCACTGGCATAAAGTGCGAAGGCTTGTTGGCAAATGAGCGACTTGGACGAAGAAATGTGAGCTCTTGACTTAATGTGCGTGGAGGCATATGTGATAATACACATAAGGGAGGAAGAGCGACATGTTTATATGGCATTGGAAGTGCGGGCTCAACCCATTGGCCGACCTACAACTTAAGCAAAGGCCGATGAACATAATGGGAGGGATTGCAATGAAGTGTAGGGAATTGGCAAGTCAGCTTGGGCAACTCGACTTGCCCAACGAACCATATATATACATGATGGAATTTGGAGCAAAAGGCATCATTTGAACTCGACCATTCATGGAGTAATGCGAGTGAGAAGCATATCATAGCGAGGGAAAAGTGCGAAGGGTGGAGCAAGTTGTAGGAAAAGGCGTAGGTCATAATGCACCCACTCTTGGGTAGGCAGACATGGTGATATCACATGGGTTCCGGTTATCGGTTGTGGGCACAGGTGAAGGCGCCAGACTTGACACGGGTGTATCGGGTAGCTCGGGTGAGCACTCGCTCGTCGTGTAAGGCTAAACAAGGAGCACGGGTGGAGACTTGGTGAAGTCACCCGACACACAAACATAAGGGGGTGGAGTTTGGTGAGACCACCGTGCGAAGGGGAAACGAGGGTGCCTTGGTGACTTGGTGGAGTCGCCAGCCCATCGTGCAAAAGGTTCGGTTGTGAAGTTCGGTTGGCAGCTTGTGTGAGGGCGCGCCTGCCCACCTTGGTAAAAGAATCTTGGTTATCACATGGAGGTGTGAGAAGTTGTAAATTTGGCTAAGTATGAAACTTGGTGTTTCCAAGTATACTTGTAAAGCTTTTTAATATTGAAAGATTGTATAATATATATTATTTGGGCAAGCTTATTATTCAGGGACTTGCCCCTCCCTTTATACTGTGCAATTGTGTTCTCTTGTATAATCGATGATGATAATGAATGTGTATGGGTGTTCATTGGTATAAAGGAAACATAATAATTACTTGGTTGAGAAACACAAGCTAAGTAGGACATATGGTTAGGCGTAGTCCATGAACATAAGTATTGGTGAAAAGAAAGTGTTCTGTGGTGCCACACCTCGCCAAGAGTGGTTGAAAGACTACCATCGTCTCTGGCGTCGTGACAGAAGGGATGCCTATCGGCATAACTAGCACAACCATATTTATCAATATGGTTGATATACGCCGATAGACGTATATGAAGCATATATACAACCACATTTTCCAATGTGGTTGATATACACTGATAGGCTTGTATCAAGGAGATTAATATTGTATTTTTTTAAACACCAACTATTGATGATTACTAATAACTATATAAATGATAACAACCATATTATTATATATTTAACATATATTATTATATGATTATTATATTAATATTGTAATAATAATATTAACTCATATAATAATATATATAATAATAATAATAATAATAATAAATAATAACAACCATATTCCAATAATAATTGGAATTGGAATTCTTATAAGGGACTTATTATATGGATTTCTTTAAGACCAACTATTTATGATTATTAATAACTATATAAATAATAACACCATATTCTTATGATTATATACTAATATTAATTAGTAATAATAATAATGGATAATATTATTATAATAATAATATGATATATATTGTTATTATATTTTATTATAATAATATAATAGTTATTGTATTGATGTGATGATGATGATAATAATAATAATTGTTATTATTAGCTCATAATAACAACCCATAACACCCATGGTTCAATAATAATTAGAATTGTGATAAGTGAATAATAAACCCAAGGGATTAATACTAAAATCCAATGGAATAATATTAAACCCAAGAGATTAATATTATAAACCCAATGTATATAAACCCTAAGATAAATATTATAAACACTAAAATAAACATGATTCGCCATCTTAATCTCTATAAATAATGACAACCATATTCTTATGATTATTATATTAATATAATAATAATAATAATAATAATAATAATAATAAATATTATTATTATTATATTATTATTAAACTAATAATAACAACCCATGGTCCAATAATAATTAGAATTGTGATAAGTGAATAATAAACCCAAGGATTAATACTAAAACCCAATAGAATAATATTAAACCCAAGGGATTAATATTATAAACCTAATGTATAAAACCCAATAGAATAATATTAAACCCAAGGGACTAATATTATAAACCCAATGTATATAAACCCTAAGATAAATGTTATAAACACTAAAATAAACATGATTCACCATCATTGATTTTTATATTGAGACAATCCTTATCACAATTCCATGTTGGACCCTGGTTGACCATGGTTGACTGGGGAATAATAAACCCAAATCAACAATAAAGCCAAGCAATTAATACTACAACCCTAAGGGATTATGAACCTAAGGGAATAATATTAAACCCAAGGGACTAATATTATAAATCCAAGGTATATAACCCTATGTCGAGACAATTTTTGTCATAATGTAAGATCAAACCATGATTTACCACAGTTGATCATCGTTGACCATGACTGATATTATAAACCCAGGTTAATAATAAACCCAAGGGATTGATGTTATGAACCCAAGGGATTAACACTAAAAACCCAAGGGATTATGAACGTAAGAGAATGATATTAAACCGAAGGGACTAATATTATAAACCCAACATTGGTAAACCCTAATATAAATATTACAAACACTAAAATAAACATGGTTTATTTTCATAGTCACACAATCATTATCACAACGCGACATTCAACCATGGTTGACCATGGTTGGCTATGATTGACAATGGTTGACCATGATTGATATTATAAACCTAAGGGAATAATAAACCCAAAGGATTGATATTATAAACCCAAAGGAATAATAAACCCATGGGATTAATACTAAAATAAAGATGGTTGAATTAATAAACCCTAAGAATTAATATTTTAAACTCAAAGGATTAGTAAATTAAATGGACTATTAATATTATAAACCCTAGGAACTAATAAACTCAACCGTTCAATATTATAAACCCAAGGAATTAGTGAGCCCAAGGGATAAATATTAAAAACCTAAGGGATTAAGAAGCGCAAGTGATCAATATTATAAACACAAGAGATTAATAAAGCTTACCATGATTGATATTATAAACCCAAGTTAATAATAAGCCTAAGGGATTAATACTAAAACCCCAAGGGATTATGAACCCAAGGCAATAATATTAAACCCAATAAAGTAATATTATAAACCCAACAATGGTAAACCCTAATATAAATATTACAAACTCTAAAATAAACATGGTCTATTTTCATGGTGAGACAATCTTTGTCACAATGCGACATTCAACCATGGTTGGCCATGGTTGGATATGATTGGCAATGACTGATCATGATTGATATTATAAACCTAAGGGAAAATTAAACCCAAGGGATTGATATTATAAACCCAAAGGAATAATAAATTGAAGGGATTAATACTAAAACCCCAAGGGATTATGAACCCAAGGGAGTAATTTTAAACTCAAGGGACTAATATTATAAACTCAATGTATATAAACCCTAAGATAATTATTATAAACACTAAAATAAATATGATTGACCATTGTTGATTTTCATATTGAGACAATCCGTATCACAATTCCATATTGGACCATGGTTTACTTCATAACAAACCATGGTTGGCCATGGAATAATACACCCAAGCAATTGATATTATAAACACAAAGGAACAATAAACCCAAAGGATTTATACTAAAACCTGAGGGTCAATATTAAAGCCAATAATAAAAACCCTAATATTATAATCCCAATATTAAACTCTAAAATAATAAATCTAATATTAAACACAATATTAGAAACCTAATATTTGAAACCCTAATATAAATATTACAAACTCTAAAATAAACATGGTATATTTTCATGGTGAGACAATCCTTGTCACAATGCGACATTCAACCATGGCTGGCCATGGTTGGATATGACTCGCAATGGTTGATCATGATTGATATTATAAACCTAAGGGAAAATTAAACCCAAGAGATTGATATTATAAACCCAAAGGAATAATAAACCGAAGGTATTAATACTAAAACCCCAAGGGATTATGAACCCAAGGGAATAATATTAAACCCATGGGACTAATATTATAAACCCAACCTATATAAACCCTAAGATAAATATTATAAACACTAAAATAAACATGATTGACCGTAGTTGATTTTCATATTGAGACAATCCTTATCACAATTCCATATTGGACCATGGTTGACTTCATAACAAACCATGGTTGGCCGGGGAATAATACACACAAGCAATTGATATTATAAACCCAAATGAACAATAAACCCAAGGGATTTATACTAAAATCCCATGATTAATATTAAACCCAATAATAAAAACCCTAATGTTATAATCCCAATATTAAACTCTAAAATAATAAATCTAATATTAAACACAATATTAGAATTGAAGAGGGAGTCCATACAGGTTGCTTGATTTTAGAGTTTGTGGATATGGTTTTACACATCATACTAGGCTGTAGAATGAGCCTCTTGGCTCAAAGAATAGGTTGGGGTGAGGAAATGAGAATAATTTTTTTAGAAAATATTGGAGCAAAGGTATGATTTTTTTTTTATTAATTTAATATTGATGATGATGATGAGGAGGATGATGTCCATTAAGACCAAAGTGGTCTAGCAAACCTCAAGAAAAGAGAGTCTAATTTTCATTCTTCAAAATCTTGTTTTTGTGATCAAGGAGTAGGGAAATAAGTGTTCCAAGATCATTATAGTTGGGCTGACTTAATAAGTCAAGGAGATTGGAGGTGTGGCTAATGATAGGAATTGATAGCAGATGTGGGAAAGAGTTGGGCAGTCTAAAAGGAAGTGCTTTTCATCTCCCACCTTCTTAGTATCACAAATTTGACAGATTCTATCGTCCTAGGGAGTCTTGGGAGTAGACCATTGCCTGGTTTCACTCTGAAGCTCATGAGAGTTAGTTCTAATCCTACCGATGTTCATTTTCTTCTTAGTGCTAATCAACATAGAGAGATAATTATGGTTATCAAGGGTGGGGTTAATCACCTCCTTATAGTACCTAAGCATCCTTTTACCCTCCAACTTCTTAGCATCCCACACCTTGTCCTTAAAATTGGAGGTAATAGTATCTTTGATACGATCCTTTCTTCCCATGATTATCTCTTCCTTAATCCCCTAAAGGTTGAGCCAAGACTGAGCATCCCGATGCCACCGACGCTTGAGGTGCATGTGGAGGTTTTGACTAAAGTTAGAAGTAATTTTTGGGAGCCTCTTGGATTCCATATTGTGAAGCTTCTTCTTATACATGAGATATCTAAACATAGCCGCACTTTCAATGGGGAACATGTCAGTTTCGATCAAGAGGATATGATAGGGAGTATTTCCCTTGATCTTGAGGTTATAGGTTATGAATTTCTTTTGGATCATCTCAATCTTTCTCCACGACTCCTTAGATATACTGCAACTCCAAACTTCACATCCATATAAGATAACACGTGTGACAGGATTCTCAAAGAGGAAAATTTTCTTATTCCAAATGTAAAGATCCACTGACTCACAATTGTTTTCAAGCTCATAATAAGCTTTCCAACCTCCAACAATTATTTTCTTGATGTTATAATTCCAGTTGAGCTGATGAGGAAAGTCAATACCCAAATATTTATAAGAAAAAACCTGCTCAAGGCAATGATTATCATAGACAAAACTACCATGTAAGATCTTTTTGGATTTGATGATCATGACTTAAGTCTTGTCAGTATTAATCGCCATACCCATCTTGGAGTAGTAGACATGAAGAGTCTTAAGCTGCTTGTCAAGGTCATCATGGATCCTTGCAAGAAGAATGATATCATTAACACAAAGGAGAAGAGTAATGATAATACCAACAAGCTTGGTTCCTTTTCAACCCGTGGTTTCCATACACTCCTCTAGTTTATCAATGTAAATACCAAAAAGGGTAGGGGAAAAGGGGTAACCTTACTTAACCCTGATATTGCATTTAATATCTTTACACCACCCTTCGTTGGTCTTAAGCTTGGCAATGGCAGTCTTGTAGAGGTAGATTATAACAATCCTCAGTTTAGGAGGAACCATGATCTCGTCAAGGCTCTCCCGGAGCTTATCTTGGGGGATAATGTCGAAAGCTTTTTTAAATTCCACAAAACAACAAAAGAGATCGGTTTTGCTATTGTGACATTCCTCTACGATGATCCTAAGAGTGACAAGATGGTCGATGGTCGAGTGATGTCTCCTAAAACCAACTTTCCCTTTAGTTCTTTTACCCTGGTCTTAAGCCAAAGGCTAAGCCTTCTTTCCAGAATGAGCCCATAAATCTTGGCTAGGAGGTGCTAATCATAATGGTCTTGTAGTTAGAGGGAAAACTTTTGTCCCCATTTTTGAGGATAGGCATGTTGAATGAATATTGAAATAATGAAGAAAAGAAACTAAACTCAAAACAATAACTAATAAGCAATAATTGAATAATAATTAACAAGCATAATCAATAATTAAGCATAAACAGCAAAGCAATAAGTTCTAAGCATATACAATAATTAATAATCAACAATTTAATAATAACTCATAATAATAAAATAAGACAAATTATTATATACTAATATTAATATAAAATTAATGTAACTATGGAAGTGATTAAATTAATTATATAAACATAATAACTTAATGACAATAATAATAATTAAATATTAATGGGCAAACAAAGAGTCGGCCAATTGTCTTCTCATCCTGTCATTTTCATATTTATTCCTACCATTCGCTTCTTTTCTCCTCACAAATTTGTCCTGATGATGAGTCTAGGTGCAGACTCGAAACGTCGACCACAAAACATGAAAACTGTGGAAAATCCGAACCCCATTCAGAAATCACACCACAGTAATCTGCAATAAAAAAAAAACTAAACTCATTCAGTTATACAATGACCAAGAAAAGAAACTGAATTCAAACACACGAATAGACACACAAGATTTATGTGGTAAAACCTCGACAGAGTGTCAAGGAAACATCCATGGGGCAAAGGATTGGAATTTATTAATTCAACAATGATTCTCCACGATTACATTTCACGGGCATTCACTAGTTTTATATCATCGACCTCCGTTACATAACTAACATTTCAGTATAAAACTCACTAATTACATTTTACCCAAAATTACTAATTCGTTGTCAAACTGAGAATGATGCATCATCTTTTTGAATCTCTTTTGATGGTTGTCCGCACAGGTTCAGGGGGAGCACATAATGCATTGTTGGCATTATGGAGGAGATCATGTATGCTGGTCTGAATGTTGCTGCAATATGTCTCTATCTCTTTCATGGTGGATTATGGTTCTTCTTTACAGATCTGGGGGAGCATATTCTTAGGGGGAGCATAACCCTTTGCCCTTGATTTCAAAGGGGGAGAATGAAGCTGAAGATTTTGAGGTTGCCATCAAGTCCAAAGGGGGACATTGTTGGCATTATGGTTCTGGTATGATTATATGTTTCAGATGTTGTACTTGATGGCAACACCCATGGCATGGCTCTCATTTTGATGAAAATAAAGAAGTATGTAGGAGAACAGTTCAGGAGGTGCGTACCCACAGGTATACCGTGCAGGGACCGCGTCCAAATACGTGGGTTACCCATTCATGGGGTGCATAGCCCAGTGCACACACTTCAAGACAGTAAAAGCGCGCACACGTGGGGTTTCCTATGGTATTTAGCCGACAGTATTATATTATCATGGTTTTGGCCCATGGTATTAGTCCATGATTTGAGGAAGATCATGCCTATATAAAGCTAAGGAGATCATTTGGCTTGTGCATCTTTTGAGTATTGAATCTTAAGATCTGATATTGGGTTCTCGGTTTAAAAGCTTGATTTTTAGAAGAGAAGTTGGAAGCGAATCTGTGAAGGGTGATCTCTCGAGCGCAAGATCAGATCTAAGTATTTGACTGTATTTTGGCCCTAATCAAAGGTACGCAAGTGATCATCAGTGATAGTGCGTAGGTACGCAGAGGAAACAAAGGGTCTGTGCGTGGGTACACAGAAGAGACGAAGGGGTAGCGTGTGGGTACGTAGAGGCGACAAAGGTGAATTGCGTGGGTACACAGCGCGATAGTGTTTTAGATGCGTGCTTACTGTTTGAGTATGTGGCACGACAGTCTTTTTGGGTGCGTACCTACTGTGATAGTACGCGGCACAACAGTTCTTCTGGGTGCATGCCTACTCTGTAGTACGTGGCGCGATAGTACATTTTGGTGCGTACTGGATGCAGATCAGTGAAAGGAACAGTGCATGGCCACGCAGTATAGCAGAAGTAACTCTGCGGGTATACACAGAGAAGAAAAGGGTGAAGTGCGTAGCGGCGCAGGCCAGTAAAAAGAAAACTGTGTATCTGTTTTAAGATCTTCTGTTGGTTGAATTTTTCTTGTTGATAAGGTGTTCTGGGTTCAGTTCTGTTATTGTTGATCTGGTTAGTGCAGCTGACTGTATAATTTACATGTACTTGATGATCATTTGATGTATATGGATCCAGTTTGAAAATTTATGAAAAGTGGTCCTTGAAAAGAAGTAGGGGGTTGTAGCTCCCTTCCAGGAGAGACTGGAAAACGAGAGAGAGTTGTAGCTCTCTGCAGGTTGCAGCCTGCGTACTGGTAAAGGATTGCACCAGTACAAGGACCATTGTAAAAGGAGTTTCTAATTTGAAAGAAGATAGAGACATATTGCAGCAGGTGGTTTTCACCCACATTGGGTTTCCACCTTATATCTGGTTTTCTTTGATGTGACTGTCTGTTTTTCTTGCTCATTATTTTATGGTACTGATATGCAAAAATAATTCAAAGTGTAAATAAGGAAGATTTGTTAAAAGAACTAGATAATACTGATACACCCCCCCTCTCAGTATTATTTTCAACAATGGGTATCAGAGCAGGTCCTTCTGAAGAAGCTTGATCACTTGAAGGAAGATCTTTCATCATGAGAAACTACGAGAGGGAAGCATCTATCAGGCCACCGATTTTTGATGGGACAAACTTAAATTATTGGAAGGTAAGAGTTATTGCATATCTTCAATCTCTTGGTACAGATGTTTGGGATATCATAGAGACAGGCTACAATTTTCTTTCAGCTACTCCTACAGATGCGACCGAAAAGAAGAAATATGAAACAAATGCTAAAGCAGTCAATACTTTGCTGGGATGCTTATCTCAAACAGAGTTTGTGAAAGTTATGCAATATAAATCAGCAAAAGAAATATGGGACAAGATTGTCTTGATCTACGAAGGAGATGAACAGGTAAAGCATGCTAAACTTCAAACTCTCAGAATTCAGTATGAGAATCTCAAGATGTATAATGATGAAAGTGTGGCTAATTACTTTCTTTGGGTAGATGAGATTGTTAATTGTATGAAAAATTTGGGTGAAGAAATAAGAGAGGCTATTGTGGTTGAAAAGGT
>APFE031066174.1:209882-240778 GCA_000404065.3 Pinus taeda
TTAGAGGTGCTGCTATTCTCCCATAATTCTTAACAAACTTGCGATAATACCCTGTCAACCCAAGAAATCCTCGCAGATACTTTATGGATGTGGGGATTTTCCATTCCTTAATGGCTTTAATTTCTCTAGGGTCTACCTCAACTCCTTCATGAGATAGAATATGACCCAGATATTCCACCTCTTGTACTCCAAAGAAACATTATGATATTTTTGCATAAAATTGTTTCTCCTTCGACAGTTGTAGCACCCTGTCAACATGTTCAACATGATCCTTCCAAGACTTGTTGTAGATTAATATATCATCAAAAAATACTAATACAAAATTTCGAAGGAAGGGTTTCAAAATGGAATTCATCAAACCTTGAAATGTAGAAGGTGCATTGGGAAGGCCAAAAGGCATGACCAAAAATTCATAATGACCCTCATGAGTTCTAAATGATGTTTTCAGAATGTCTTCAGTCTTCATTCTGATTTGATGATATCCTGAACGAAGATCAACTTGGTGAAGTAAATTGATCCATGCAATTCATCCAATAATTCATCAATGACAGGAATGGGAAACTTATCTTTAATAGTGAGCTTGTTGAGCTCCCTATAATCCAGACACATTCACCATGATCCATCCTTCTTGTGCACCAATACTACTGGAGCAGAGAAAATAACTTTGACTCGGTTGAATTATACCACCATCTAGCATTTCTGCAACCATACGTTCAATTTCACTCTTTTGGGCATAAGGATATCTATACGGCCTGATGTTTGGAGGAACACTTCATGGAATCAAATGAATAGTATGATCATGATCACGCATAGGTGGGAGACCTTTGGGAGTCTCAAATACCTTGGAATGATTGTCCAGGACTTTTTTGGAGATCTGGATAAATAGATGATTCCGATGTGGAAACATCTAGCGAACATAATTGTGCAATTACACCTCTTTGCTCCTTTTTTAGAAGCTTTGTCATACCATTAGAGCTGATTATCTTTCCTGGTTTCCCTGCAATACCCTTAATTCAACTTCCTTTCCTTCCGTAGAAAATTTCATGAAAAGTTCTTGAAAATTAAAAGCTATTGTACCCAAGGATTGTAGCCATTGGACCCCTAGTACAACATCAACACCTCCCATTGGAATGGAAAGCATTGGGCTAGTCAATACATATTTCCCATGGATAGCTTGATATTATGGCACTTTCCAGAGCAATTTATTGTTCCTCCATTTGCAATCATCCACTTGACACTCTGGTGCTAGATATAGGAAGAAATTCAATTCTTTTGCTACCTTACAATGAATAAAATTGTGGGTGCTTCCTGAATTAGTCAACACTATTACCTTTTTCTTCTTGATTTGTCCTTCTATCTTGATGGTTTGAGGAGTGGTAATTCCAGCCAATGCATTACAAGATATGGTGGAATTCATTTATTCTTTATCTAGGCTTTGTTCCTGGAGTATATCCTCTTCTTTTGACCTTTCTTGCTCCTTTTCTTCTTCCTCTTCACAATCTATGTAGAATAATTTCTTTTCAGCACACTTATGACCTTTAGTGTATTTGCTATCACAACTATAACATATCCATTTTGCTCTTTTCTCTTCCAATTTTTGTGGTCTCAACCTTATAGGTTGTGGAAGGCTGGGGGTAACAACACTTCCATCTTTATAGTTGTGACTAGTATGCTTCCTGGTTGCCATAATTTTGATTTCCATTTTTCTTGCTAACCTGAATGCCTTCTCTAATGAATCAGGGTCCCAAAGGCGAACATCATGTTGGATATTATCCTTTAAAGTCCCTATGAACACATCAATCCTATGCTACTATGGAATATTTTTTACCCTTATGTTCAAGCTTTGGAACTCCTCAATGTGCTCCATTATTGAACTCGTTTGTTTGAGACTTATCAATTGGCTAAAAAAAGTGTTGTTTTTTGTATCATCAAATTGTGTTGTCAATTCTTCCATAAAAATTGCCCAAGAGATAATTTGTTTACGCGAGCAAAGGCATTGACACCATACAAACTGATTTAGTTCCAAATATAAAGTTTCAATACGTACCTTTTGTGTGTTTTGCACATTGTTGAGATTGAAAAATTGCTCCATCTATAATATCCATGTTGCGAGATCCTTGCCATCAAACTTCCTCATATTGATTTTTTGGAATATGGTGGGTCTTCGATCCAAAATTAGAGTCTATGGAATCATGATTAACATTTCGTTTGTTCTCATCATGAGTTTTTTTTAGTACCCTTTCACCCTTACTGACCATTTCTTGTAGCAACTTATTCATATGTATCTTCAATTCTTCTAGCTTATCATCCATGCCATCAATTTTAGCATCCATTGCATTCATCTTAGCTTCCATGCCATCCATTTTAGCTTCTACACCTTTCTTTAAACAATCCATATAAGCTTCTACAACTTTCTTTAAACCAACCATCTTAGTTTCTACATCTTTCCTTAAACCATCCATCTTAGATTCTGTTGCTTTTTGTGAAAGTGACACTTGTTGCACTTGTTCTTGTAATTTTGATATATCATGTAGCATTTCTTCGTCTTCTTCATGAGTCATGCTAGAGCTTTCAGGTTGCTTACTAGGTGTTTGCATTTTCTTTCCTCGGGGCATCAGTTACCAATAATAATGCTCTACTAGCCCTTTGATTTCCTTCAAAATAAATTTTCAAACCAATCTTACGCAAAAATTTAAAAGAGTCTACACACCGTTTAGAGAATTTTTGGCGAAATCACATAAATAATCTTTTGTCGACGCGTTTCGAACCAACCAGTGTGGTTCATCGTCAAGTTCTCCTGACAATGAACCACACTGGTTGGTTTGAAACGCGTCGACAAAAGATTATTTATGTGATTTCGCCAAAAATTCTCTAAACAATGTTATGGATCACAGAATTCTAAATTCCTTAATAATCTACACACCTTTTTCACTTTGTAGGAGCTCGCTATTGCCTCTGATGTATCTCTGTACTTTCAGATCATCCAGTTCTAAAATTGTGACCTGCAATAGCCCTCTGTGTCCTCTTTCCAATGTCACCAGTTTGATCCAAATTGGATTCTCCAAGGAAGAGTTATGCGAAATCACCCATAGTGACCTGATTATAGACTAGTTCAGTAGGGCGAACTTGTATGACATTCCACGAGTCATTGTTTTGACCTTTGGTTCTGAAAACTATACACAAGAAACTATAGTCCGTCCTCTTTTTGTACATTCTTACGAAATTTCAATTTGATGCTTAGAGAGAAAGTTATGACTATTTTCCCCAGGTCACCTGTTTGGAATGTAATTCACAAGTCTACAAAAAACCAACTTCCTCAGATCATATCTCCACAAATATAGCGCGAAAAGCTATGAAATTGGGATCCAAGGCTCAACGCGATTTCTTCTAAAATGGGTTTTTTTTATCTTCTAAAACATCGCAGAAACTAAGTTATAGCGAAAATTCCACGATGACCTATTTGGAGCAGCGAAACCCTAGAATCGAAAGCTCTGATACCAAATGTTATGAAACCAGCTCAAGAAAGGATAGAAAAGATAGATCAACGCCTTAGAATTCAACCTCTTCGAGGGGGAAACCTCCTTTAAATTACATAAACGAAAAATTCTTGGATGCTTCAAGTGAAAAAACCTACTTTCTATATATATGAGTCTAAGGAGTCACAATATAACCTAGCTGACCTAACAATAATAATATAAAGCCACAAAAATAACAATGGAGGGATTCTATGGGGTACAGTAATAAAAATATGGGGACAATAGGGGCACAACAATATTAATAAGGGATACACTACAATAGTAATGGGGTAATCACTAGTATTATAGGGGCCTAACAATTTCCCTTGGGTCTGTATGAACTACAGGGGTCAGTGGTCTGTGTGGATGACCATTTCCTTCCCCAAAATGTAATGCTTCCATTGTCAGCATGCCTGCACAATGAAATACATCTCTTTGTCATAAGTGAGATACTTTCGAACTGTGTCTGAAAGTGTCTCACTGTGATATGCCACTGGATGCCCGTGTTGAGTAAGGACTGCCCCAATAGCATAGTCAGAGGCATCTGTCTCGACCTCAAATGGTTGTTGCAAGTCTGGTAATGCAAGAACTAGTGCCAAGCAGAGGCAATATTTCAACTCTGTGAATGCCTTTTGCTGAGATTCAGACAAAACGAATTTTTCTTTCGCTACTCCCTTGGTGACTTGACTCAAGGGCCAAGTGATATGAGAAAATGCCAGCACGAACCTGCGGTAGAAGTTTGCAAGGCCTAGAAAGCTGCGAATCTTTGTCAGAGTGGTTGGAGATGGCCAATCTTGAATGACTTGGATTTTGGTTGGATCCACATGGACCCCTTGTTCATCAATAATGTATCCCAGATACTAAACCTGGGTCATGCCAAAAGTGCATTTCACCAAATTGGCACATAACTTGTGTTGCCAGAGTGTTTCGAGAACCTGTCGGATGTGGTGGAGGTGCTCTTCCCAACTCTGGCTGAAGATCAGGATGTCATCCAAGTATACCACTACAAATGAGTTGGTGAATGGCCACAAGATGTCAACGATTAGCCTCATGAAGGTTGCAGGAGCATTCATCAATCCGAAAGGCATAACCAACCATTCGAAAAGGCACTACTTGGCTTTGAAGGTAGTCCCCCACACATCGAAGGGTTTGATTGGTACCTCGTGATATCTTGACTTCAAATCGATCTTGTTGAAATATTCTTCCCCCTTTAGTTGGTCCATGAGGTCATCAATCCATGGGATTGGGTACCTATTATGGACAGTGATCTTGTTCATCACCCGATAATCAATACAGAGTCTGCAAGTCCATCCTTCTTCTGTACCAACACAGTCAGGCTCCCACAGGGCGATGAACTCAGACAAATGTGACCTTCTTGTAGTAGCTCCAGAATGGAGCATGGATGTATTTGTCCATTGAGCAGCGGCGCACCTGGGGTCAGATCAATGTTGTGCTTGACCTGACAGTGCAGAGGAACCCCTACGGGGGAGGTGAATATGTCCCCATACTCCTCCATGACCTTGTCCATTTGTAGTTTTCATGGGGAGGAGGCCTCTCTGGAGGTCGTGACCACCATCTTCTTCTTTTCTTGAGGGCATATCATCAAGAAAAAAAATTTCCTAGTTTTGGAAATGAGCTTACTACATTGTTTTGTAGTAACCAAAGAGATGGCAGTAGGCGGTGTTGCCTCTGGTATCCTGTACAACTTATTTCCCAAAGTAACAATAATAGCATGAGGCCTTGATTCATACATAGCATGTTACTTCCACAAGTATGGTTGTCCTAATAATACATCACAAACATCAAGGGAAGTAGTGTCACACAATACCTCATCTATGAAGAGCTTGATGTTGTATGGAAGGTGAGACTATTGGCTCGCGAGAAGATCCTGTCCTTGGTGAAGCCACCCGACGGTGTACGGTTGTGGATGTGCTATGGTCAGTAAGCCTAGCCGCTTAACGACCTCTGCCGAAATGAGGTTCTTTTGGCTCCTGCTGTCAATAATGAACTGCAGCAAGGAGCCCTTTACCAACATGTACGAGTGGAAGAGATGCTCCTCCTCCTCTGGATCTTCGTGGTGGCAACAGTGGCGTTGTGCTTTGCATCAATAATCTACTTCCCTTTGTCATTCCCCTTATCGGGTTCGTGTTGGTGTTCAAGTAGGGGTGATTATCTACCTGATTCCGACATTAATCTTATCAATTCGAGTGTGTATCCTTTCAAGGCAACGCGCAAGATATATGCAGGAGAAACCATATGATCTTTCCCAACTGAGGGTTTGTGATTTAAGATTAAAAACATAAATGCAAGATTAATCAATTACAAAATAGTAGAAATAATCATAAACAGCAAAGTACTGTAACAACAACACAACTTCTAAATCATACACATACAAAGACGCAACACCTGATTAGAAGAGCGGGCCTAGCTCTATAATCAGGGCTGCATTAGCCACAAAAAGAATTAGAAAAGAAAAATGGGTGATCTTTTATTAATCAGTAACAAAAGTTTACAATGTTGATGGGTGAACCCCCATTCATAGGATCAGACTGCATTTTATACACCGCGAGGGAGATTAACAGTTCTCTTGAAAACATAGCAACTACATATACAGTGATATACATTGGTTGGAATGGTATCAGCATCAGATGCCTGGGATAGTAGGATGGCTCCAGGAATATTTCAGAACATTTGTTCTCCGAGCTGTGTGACCTCTTGCTGAGCGACCGTTACCAGATCTGTTGCAATACGCCAAGTTGAGGGTTCATGTTCTCATGCTCCGTTCAAACACATAGTTTAGTTCTGCAAATTGGTCAACTCTATAAATTTTACTTCATTAATTAAAATATACCAATAGGATAGAAAGGGGGAAATTTACCTTGTAAATTTATCATAACAGCATGGGTAAATAAGTGCAAAAATAGCAAAAAGGGTAATGGAAATAGGCAGAAAGGTGGCCCGATTTGGCACCCAACGTCTCCCCACAACCAACCTACTATATTTCCTCATGTAGTCCTCTGCTTTCGCAAATCTGGGTTCCATAGATTGTATGTTAGATGAATCTGGGCACGATCATACTCTGCGGCCATTTCTGTCCCTAGAACTTTAAATCCATCTGAGAGGACAACTTCCTTCCACCAATCTGTTGGGACATCATAGGTTAGAGTATATTCATCATTAGGCAACCAGAGAATAGAGAACTAAAACCGGAGCCCCATCCACTGAGACCCACATGTCTGGAAACATGCCACATACCTGGGCACCCTATTAAGTACACGTGTAAAATTTGGTGCCCCAAAAGGTTCTCTTTCCTAGACAGCTATTGGTGACATCATCCATCTCCTCTGACAGCAATTAAGGGCCTCTTTTTGAAATGTGGTCAATTGATTAACACAGATATCAAGACACCACTTTTGTGTCCTCACCGTTCTATCTTTGTTTTCCCCAATCCCTAAAGAGGTTTTGTGATTATTGAACACTGTGTCTACCCTCTCATGCTCCCCTCTCACTATGAATGGCTTGGTAACTTGATTGGATTCAAAATTGTTACTAGCCGTCTGCCAATGAATCTGGTTAAAAGCGTAAGAGGTGAGGGCCCTCAGATGAATGTCCCCCACATACGGGACCAAGTTGAAATCTCTGTCCAGCCATAATAAGTACTCGTGCAAGTACAATTCACACATCAGATGTTGTGTGGGTAAAATTCCGAGGAATTGCACACCATCCTCCATCTCATAGCTGACCTCATTTTTAATACTCTCCATGCAGAACAAAATGAAATGTTCATGAGAAAATAAGGAGTAACAAGAAGCAGGGGGATGACATGCCATAACCTCTTGCACCAGCTTGAACGTCTCCTCCTTGTTGTTCTTCAACTTTGTCACTCTCTTCTCCAGTTGTTCTATCTTGAGTTGTTGTTTCTCCTACCATAACCTCATCACACATACACTCCACATATCCAAAAATTATGGTGGAGACCCTTTCGTTAGTCCTTCTAATATCATTTTTATATTGGGCTGCAGTAGACTTCCAGGATTGAATTTCAGCTGTTAGGGCATACTCTCAATCTTCAAATAATTGGTCAATCGGGTCTGTCTGAGTGTCAGCAGAGATCATGACTATCTGGTCCATTTGCATTTCTGCGTCAACCTAGATCATCTTGGCCCTTCTGGCTCTCTATTTGTGCTTCCTTAGTTGTTTTTGCATTTTATTCACCTTCTTTTTTAGCTTCCTCACTTCCATTTTGAGCCGAATTGTTTCCTTCAACTGCAGCTAGTGCTTTTGTTTCATCAGAAGCCTTCACTACTTACACAACTCTATCCACTCCTGTTCAACCAATATTTCCTCCACCAGAGGCAGATCCCTCGAAAAATTTCCTACTATGTTGACAGGGGGATTTCCCTCCCCAGCTTTCTCTTCATGCTCAACAGCCTCCTCACCTGGTTGTATTGTTGGCTCAGTCGTTGGGACCATTTCACTTGGTCCTTCCTTGTTGCCAACCACAATCTCCTCTTCATGCACACATTCTACACTTGGCAATGCGCTGGTAAGACATCCTCTCGCTGCTATGTCTGCTAGGATTCCTCTCCATTCTCCAACTTCCATACCTTCTCTTCTCCTTTCCTACTCCAGGGCACTAGCCACCGGAGCAGCTTCCACTCTATGAGTTTGTGGCCTTTGTAATAGATTCAAATCCACCGGGATTACAACATTTTATTTTTTCCCCTCTCGAGGGGAACGATTCACTCTTGCTGCTCTTGGAGTCGAGGTAGAGAAAGGGGATTAGGTTGCATCTTCTACAATTGGCCCCGAAGTTGACACTCATTCTTGTGGTACAGTGTCAATCTCGCGCCATGGCTCTTTTGCTACTTCCTCGATAGGTCCCATAGCTTCCTCAACTCCGGGCCCTTCTTACCCTAGATCTTCCTCTTCTCTGAATTCCATTGCTGAAGTGCCCACGACCTCCTCCATTATTTCCATGGTGGCAGGGGATCCGTGTGGGGTTCCTTCGATTGCCATATCAACTGCTTCGCCCATGCTGACCTACTATGGGTATGCTCCGATGATTGACGTAGTGTCCTCTTGTTCTGCTAGTTCCATGGGTGAAGCTGGTTCTTGTGGTATAGCCTCATCCATGGTACTTGCGAGCCTTTCTGAATTATCCCTTGTGTCTGCCATTGTCTCCATATTTTTTGGTTGGTCTTGGCGAGCTATCACATCCCCCAATCATCCGTCTCCATCTCCACCTCTTCTGGTTCTTCCTGATCATCATAGTCATCTTCGACAGGATCCTCCTCCATGCCTTCGGATCCTTCTATTCTAGCAACCATAGAAACTACTAACAGTTCCTCTGTGGAGTTCTAAAACACCTCCCATGGAATCAAAATCTATTCAATGGTGTGCATTATTAGCAGCTGCACCAACCCATGATGCATAATGACCGCCAGTACCTGTCACACCCCCTGAGCCGAATGCAACATTAGATGAAGGCTCCTTCGTAGGAAATAGGGCACATTCATGGAGAATGCCTCTACCTATGGAAATTGAAGATGGGCTAATATGCAGAGGTGATATCTGAAAATCATGGAGTATCTACCCTCACATGTCATATATTTGATGACAAATTCTACTACTTCTCCCTACATATATGGTAGTGAATTCTTGTAGTATTGTCTGCCTTTCTGTGCTATGCTCTCCCTGGCTTGAAGGAAAGCCTCAAGAAATTATGGAAGGGGATTTCTCCTTACAAACCATCGTTCCCCAACCTATGGAAGCCCGGTGACTTCTGCAACGATTTCTTCTTCCTCCAGGTTCCATGCGAAATCCATTGTCAACTCTTCATTAAATCCCCATAACCTATCAAAATATACATCCCATACAGTATTCCGAAAGACCTGCCATACCTCCCGATTGCTTTGAACTGCTCTTGTGCTTTTTGGTTCATGGCGAATCGATCAGCTACCCATCACTACAAAGGCGGACACCGCACATCGACTGCAGTCGGTTGAGAAGGGAGAGTGATGGGTTTTAAGACTGATAGGAGTTGAAATAATTTCATGGCTGATTTGGAAAAAATGGGACAATTAGTACTGGTATATTCGGGAGTAATGGAAAATCTAGTACTCGTACGCCCTGGAGTAATGGTGAATCCAACATTGGTACGTTCAGGTATCATGGCAAGTTAGGGTGGTAGAGAGATGTATTTTGAAAATTAAATGCAGTGCATGGGTAGGTGACCGATATGACCTAGCGGTATGAATCTGCATCCCCAAGTTTATCTGAAAATACAATTACAATGTACTGCCATCATCATATTTGGTTGAGCGGCATTATGTGCACTAAATGCTTTTCATGGTACGTCGTCATTTCTTTTGATGGTTTCCCCCCAACTTTAATGACAGCTGTCCTCGACACGTTTATTTGTCCTTTTTGGAATATTTAATTAAATCCATAAAATGACATATACGTACTTATGGACTTACCTGATGGAGTGACAGCATAGCGTGTAGCAGCACTTGAGTGGCAGCATAGTGATTAATGGCAATAGTGAGTATAGCTGCTTTGAAGTAGCGGAATAGTGAGTAGTAGCAACAGTGAGTAACGATAGTTGTGGATTAATGGTAGCTACAGTGTAACAGCAATTGCAGAGTAATGATAGCTACAGTGTAACGACAGTTTCAGAGTAATAGCAGCTACAGTGTAACTGCAGTTGCAGAGTAATAGTAGCTACGGTGTAATGGCAGTTGCGAAGGAACAACATCTATTGTGTAACAGCAATGCAGAGTAATAGCAGCTACAGTGTAATGGCAATTGTGGAGTAACGGTAGCTGTAGTGTAACGGTAGTTGCGGAGTAGCAGTAGCTACAGTGTAACAACAGTTGAGGAGTAATAACATCTACGGTATAATGGAAGTTGTAGAGTAAGAGCAGCTACGGTGTAACGGTAGTTGCAGAATAACAACAACTACAGTGTAACAACAGTTGCGGAGTAACAGAAGCTACAGTGTAATAGAGTAACAATAGCTACAGTGTAACAACAATTGTGGAGTAACAGCAGCTACAGTGTAACAGTAGTTGCCGAGTAATAGCCTCGATAGAGTAACAACAACTATGGTGTAATGGCAGTTATGGAGTAATGGCAGCCATGGTGTAACAGTAGTTATGGAGTAACGACAGCTACAGTGTAATAGTAGTTATGAAGTAATAGCAACTACGATGTAATAGCAGTTATGGAGTAACGACAGCGATAGTGTAACAGCAGTTATGGAGTAACATCAATTACGGTGTAACAACAATTATGGAGTAACGACAGCTACGGTGTAATAGTAGTTATGGAGTAACAACAACTATAGTGTAACAACAGTTGAAATGATAACGCTGGTGTTACTTCCTCCTTGCCATATTTCTTCGTTGTTCCTGCAAAAGATAAACAAACAATATATATGTGTATATATATATATATATAATATGTTATTATTTATTTTCTTTATATTTTTTAATAATTAATTTTTTTTTTTTTAGAATAGACTGAAGTTATCTTATTTTCCAATGACCATTAAATCAGATGAAGCAGAAAGATTTTTAACAAAGGCATCTTTAGAGGTTGGATGGTGATATAATTTAAGACAGCATCTGTTCACTAGGAACGAAGTACGGTTTTCATCTATTGTGCTTAGTCTAACTGTTCCATTGTCAAACATTATGTCCACTTTATATAAGCCCATCCAGCAAGTGCAGAGCTTCCCTTTGAAATCCTTAAATCCGGAGTCATATAATAATGTCAGGTCCCCCACCTGAAACACCTTGGTTTTGATTAATTTATCGTTACATTTCATTCTCTACTGTTGAACAGTAGTAGTTCTCTGGACAGCCACTACTTGAATTTCATCCAACTCATTTAGCTGTTCCAACCAGTGTTTCTGGGCCTCTAATAAATCTTGGCCTACTTCGGGAGCTATTCTAAGTGTGCTAATCTCAAATTCCACTGGAAATAAGGGGGATTTTGCATAGACTAATTCATATGGAGGAAACCATGTTGTATTCCGCCATGTCATTCTATATGCCCAGAGAGATTCTAAGAGTTTCTATGCCCAATCCCGGTGATGGCTTGCTACTATCTTTGTCAAGATATTTTCCAATACCTTGTTTCTGCTTTCTACCTGTCCATTCATTTGGGGATGATAGGGGGTTGTCACTCTATGCTTGACCCCATATTTTTGCATTAACTTTTCTATCATATGGGAAGTAAACTGTGATCCATCGTCTGATATAATCTCCCTTGGAGTCCCGTACCTGGAAAAAATTTCCTCAAAAAGGAAGCCTACCACCACTTGCTCTGTTGCTCCCATGACTGCCCTGGCTTCCACCCATTTAGTTACACAGTTGGCGTAGACCAGGATGTAAGTCTTCTAATGTGAAGGTGGGTTGAAGGGACCAACGAAATTGATGGCCCATTTCTCGAATGGTTTGAGGACTATCTAGGGTTGCATAGGCATCTCATCTGCTTTCCCAAGTTCTCCCATCCGTTGACAACTATCACACCTTCGCACATAATCTCGAGCGTCACGAAAGATGGAAGGCCAATAATACCCCATTTGCAGTACTTTATGTCCTGTTATTTTTCTGCAAGGTGTCCCCCAAAGGGTCCGCCATGTGTAGCTTTCAATATCTTGAAAATATCATCTCCTACTACACAATGCCGAATCTGCTGATCCACTCCCTGTGGAAGAGATACCCTGCCATCCATGAGTATCTAGTACTATGGTGAATGATCTTCCTTTGCTCCTTATAAGATAGGTGATGAGGCACTTTACCTGTAGCCAAATAGCTAGCAATATCTGCATATCACAGAGTATTAATAGAAACTGCAAAAAGATGCTCATCCGAAAAATCATCTTCAATTGGTGTTTCTTCACCATCTCATTATATCCTAGATAAAATTTCTGGGACCACATTATCTTTGCCTGGTTTTTTTACTATGGTGATATCAAATTCCTGTAACTGTAACAACCACCTTGTAATGCAACCAGGGGTGACGAGTTTTTTCATTAAATACCTAATGGCCGCATGATTGGTGTGCACAAAAGTAGGATACACGATAATATAATGCTGGAACTTGTTGATGGCATAAACGACAACAAGAAATTCCTTCTCAGTCACTATATAGTTTAATTCAGTAGAAGCGAAATTTTTACTAACATAGTAGACTGCGTAAGGTACTTTGTCTTCTTGTTGTCCCAATACTGCACCAATTGCTATCTGAGAAGCATTTGTATGAATGTGGAACGGTAGTGCCTTGTAAGGTCCTCTAAGGATTGGAGCACTGCAAACTAACTCTTTAATTCTTGTAAACAATGCATCACAGTCTTTAGTCCACACAAATTCTAAATCTTTCTTTAATAACTGAAACAGAGGGTGCACTAATTTTTAAAAAAAGTTTATGAAACGCCTATAATACCCAGCACAACGAATGAAACTGCATACCTAGTTGACCATTTTAGATGTTGGAAAGTGCATAATTACCTGTATGTTTGATGGATCCATTCTGATTCCTTCAGCTGAGAGTAAATGTCCCAGAACGATTCCCTCTTCTATCATCATGTGAAATTTCACTGCACTCAGAGAGATGTGCGTTTGTATACACCTCGCAAGAACTTTTTCCAAATTTTCCAATCCCACTCTGAATGAGTCCCCATATCGAGTAAGGTCATCCATATAGATCTCAACACTGTCATTTATCAAGTCAGAGAAGATTCCTAGGATTTCCCTCTGGAATGTTGTAGGAGCATTGTATAGGACAAAAGGAAAGACCCGTTTTGAAAATGTCCCCCAGGGGCATGTGAACGTGGGCTTGTCCTAGTCCTCGAGAGCAATATGGATCTACTTATATCCACTAAACCCATCCAGAAAAGAAAAATACCTCTTACCAGCCAATGTGTCCAACACTTGATCAATAAATGGCAAGGGGAAGTGGTCCTTCTGTGTCATCTTATTCAACTCTTGATAATCTATGCAGATCCTCCATTTTCCATTCTTTTTGGGGACCATTACCAGTGGTGAGACCCATTGGATGTCTCAGATTGGGTAGATGAAACCCACATCTAGTAACTTCTGAAGTTCTTATTTTACCACGTTCTTCAACGTTGATTTCATCCTCCTCTGAGGTTGCCTTATGGTATGACAATCCTCCTTGATGTATATGTGATGGGTGTATAAGTTAGTTTGGATTCCCTTCATATCTGCATAATCCGAGGTGAAGACCTCCTTATGTTTCTACAGAACGTCTATAAGTTGCTCCTTCTGAGATTCTGACAGGTTCGGATTAATGTTCAAGGTTCTCCCAGGTTCCAATTCCACTTGTATACTTTTATGGGGTGCATCAACAGGTGTTTCCTCTAATCCTTCCACTGTTTCCATCACTTCCTGAGTCTCACAGCTCAGGATGGATTCTAAGATCTACCAGTTTGGTTTTGAAACTAAATGGGGATCATCCATGAAAGAAGTGATCACATCATCTTCTGATCCGACTTTCAATTGTAGGGCCTGTCCAATAGTAAGGACAGGTCATACTTCTTCATCTTCCATTCCATCCTCTACTGTATATACAACCTTCTTATTGCCTACTGGTTTTATATGTGAAATGTCGGTGGATACAACACTAAATTCTTAGTGTTATGCCCATTAGAAATGACCATATTCCATGAGCAACACCCAATATAAGGGTCTGCAGTGGCCAGCCATGGCCTTCCCAAAATTAGTGTCTGACTGCCCACTGATGACTGTGTATGTAATACCAGGAAGTCCATAGGGTAATGCCATGAGTCTACTAAAACTGTCACATCCTCCAGCTTTCCTACCGGTTTAACTGTAGATCTGTCTGCTAATTCCAAGACTGTACATGTATGCTTTAGATTACAAAGTCCTAGGATGTGCATGGTTTTAGTAGTGATGACATTGATGGCAGCTCCCAGGTCGATTAACACATTTTGAATCTCTACCCCATTAATCTGTACTGTCAAGATCGAGTTCCCCGAATCTCCATATTTCATTGGCATATATTTTCCCATCATAAAATCTAACAACTTTCTCATAACATGTATAGTGAGGGGATCTTTAATTTTCTTAGCGGGTTTGGAACAGTATTCCCTAAGTGTCTTTGCATAGATTGGCACATCCTTCATGGCTTGTAGTAAGGGAATTTTAACAAATGAATTCTACAACTCTCCTAGTAAATCAAATTCAGATTGAGGACATGGTTTTCTCATGATTAATATCTCTGGATAACGTGGTTTTGAATGATGTTATTTGACAGGAGGCATCTAGGTTCGATCGATTTGGTTTGGCTCTTCATTGACGAGCTCTGCCTCCCTACCTTCACTATCAAGTTGTTTAATGATAACTGGAGGAGGTGGGACATTGACTCTCCGACCTAATCACAAATTCATTTCATACAGTTTTGTAGTGGAGATACTATATGACAGGTTAAGAACATCAGCTTGATGAGCTCCCTTATTATTAGGGTTAGGGTTAGGTTGCATTGGGAGTTATGGACAAACAGGCTGGTTGCCACGAGGCACATTGGAGGGCAATTGAAGCTATTGTTGGGACATTTGTTGAGGCATATGCGATGGCATGTGCTGAGGAAACTAACCAGGAGTGGATCCTCACCACGTTGGAGCCCACGAGGAGTTCATACTGGCTTTGGGGTTCCACTGTTGCCAAGGCGGGTATTGCTACTGCGGCCACATGGGAGGATAAGGCATGGTTTGGGGATTCATATTAAAATTATTAAAATACTGAGATGGATCCAAGTGCATACCTTGATTTCCCATCGGAGGTCAAGGCTTCCATGGCTTCCTTGATCCCATGAGATACATTTGCTCCATGTCCTTCCCCATTCCTTGAAACACTGCTTTCAGGCCTAGTAAGGAAGGGCATGAGCTAGTTGCATGGTTGAGATCATAGAATACACATTCCTCTATGGTATTTAGTGGACATTCCCTCTCCGGATGTTTCTTCCTACATCTCGAACAAAACACAGCCATCGTCTTGTCCAGCTCTAGCTGCTTTTATTTTACTTGCAGAGTGTCCATCTGTGCTGACAGGGTGCTGAGGATATTTGTTCTCAGGTTATCTAGCAAATTCTTGATCTTTATTCTTGTAACACCCCCGCCAAACCCCTTTACTGAATGGACCCCTTGCTTGTTTCTTGCAAGTCCCCCTAAGCACTGAATACATAATTTGTAGATGTCTTCGAAGTTCTCCTTAGAGGTATCTACCTTCCCCAAAATGTTCAATATTTCCATTGAGTCTTCTCGAAGGGACTGAAGGAGGATAATATTTAATATTTCCTTATCCAGGTTAGAGTCTCCTGAACTCTATAAGTTCTAGTTAAACCTCTCCACACAATCTTCTAAGCTTTCATCTTCTTTCTGTGCAAACTTGAAGAGTTCCTCCTTAATGTTTCGGGATTTATAGTAACCTTGGTATTTCTCCAAGAAAGCCATCTCCATATCTTCCCATGTAGAAATGGAATTTTCTCCAAGGCCCATGAACTAGCGTAGAGCTGTCCATCTTAAAGTGGCAGGTAAAATCTTCAACTTCTGGGCATCTGTTGTGTAGTCATACCCCGAACATACTATATCAAACTCAAATAGAAATGTGTCGAGGTCTTCAGAGATAAGCCCGTGGAAAGTTGGTAAAGCTGCCAATGGAATAGGCTTTGTAGCCGCACCAGTTCCTAGATCTCTAATAGGGAAATCAATGGTGGAGTTGGTAGGAGCCATGAATATTTTCCTATAATCACTAGGGACCTCAACAGGCTCTATAGACGGTGGCTGAGGATTCTTTATTACTGAGATTCGAGCTACTTTAGTAGCACTTCACTGGTCTCTTGGTGATGTAAATATCTCCTCGACTCTTTCTCCTATGACCTGATGGCTTCATCCTTCGGCTGCAACTCCATTTCCTTTACAAGAATGGTATGATTCTATTGATTCTCTACTTGCAACTTCCTCTTCTGCCAACACCAGCTCAAGATTCTCTGACTCACATCCACTACTAGATGCTTCTTCCATGGTCAGAGGGACCTGCTGTGTTGAATCACCACAGAATGCTGAAACCGATACTGGATGTTCCATTGATTGTCCTTCTGACTTCACCCTTCTTGCTCCTGGTCTCACAGCTACGCGAGAAGATGCTTCGGATTCAGCCTTTGCTATGATCTCTTGTATATAGGTTTTCCTTCCTAGGTCTGGTCTTCCCCTTCTTGGGGGTCTCCCTCTACCCCTTTTATTGGGTTCTCTGTTCATACAAAAGTTGGGTTGATGGGGGGTTTCTGTATGAACCTACAATGATTCGACCCTGGAGTAAGGTGTGAAAAGATCGTTCCTTCCCCAAGATGAAGGACTTAAAGAAAAGAAAGGCATCTATAACAAAAACTAGGGTTTCAAGCTTGGAGAAAGGTGTCAAAAGACTCCTCCCTCCCTAGGAACAAGAACCAAAACCAATCAAACACCACGGGAAACCCTAATATTCTAGATTTGAGTAGGAAAATCAATTTGTCCATCCCCAAGGTAAGACTAGGGTTTTTCCCAAAAAAAAAAACACACACAGTTTAAGAAAGAAAAATAATTCTAGCTCAAGGCCTAGAGCAGGGCGTCAAAGGACTTCTCCCTCCCTAGGACAACAGAATGGCCCAAAATAATAAAAAAAATGAAAATAATGATCAAAGAAAAAGAGCACCTATGCTGAGGACCTGAAGAAGAGTGAGAAAAATCGTTCTCCCCCAGGACGAGAGATTGACCCTCTGGCCGGTCCGGATCATCATTTGCACCTTGTAAGCCTCCCTGGCAATGGCGCCAAAATGTTGGTGTCCAAGTAGGGGTGGCCATCTACCTGATTCTGACATTAATCTTATCAATCCAGGTGCGTATCCTTTCAAGGAAATGCGCAAGATATATGTAGGGGAAACCGTGTGATCTTTCCCAACCAAGGGTTTGTGATTTAAGATTCAAAACATAAATGCAAGATTAATAAATTTCATAACAATAGAAATAATCATAAATAACAAAGTACTTTAACAACAACACAACTACTAAATCATAGACACACACAAAGATGTAGCACCTGATCAAAAGAGTGGGCCTAGCTCTCTGATCAGGGTTGCGTTAGCCATGAAAAGAATTAGAACAAAAAAAATGGGTGATCTTTTATTAATTGGTAACAGAAGTTTACAATGTTGATGGGTGAACACATATTCATAGGATCAACCTGTGTTTTATACACCATGAGGGAGATTAACATTTCTCTCGAGAACATAGCAACTGCAAATACAAAGATATAAATTGGTTGGAATGGTATTAGCATCAGATGCATGGGATAGTAGGATGGCTCCAAGAATAGCTCAAGGCATCTGTTCTCCGAGCTGTGCGACCTCCTGCTGATCGCCCATTACCAGATCTGTTGCAATACGCTGAGTTGATGGTTCCTGTTCTCATGCTACGGTCAAACACATAGTCTAGTTCCACAAATTGGTAAACTCTATACGTTTTACTTCATTCATTAAAATATACCAATAGGGTAGAAAGGGGTAAATTTACCTTGTAACTTTATTATAACAGCATGGGTAAATAAGTGAAAAAATATCAAAAAGGGTAATGGAGATAGGTAGAAAGGTGGCCCAATTTGGCACCCAACAATTTAGTCTAAGAGTTAGAACATGCATATGATTCTGAAACCTTTAGCTCGTCCACCAATGACTACCTAGCCTGACACTCGTGTTGTGAGTGGTACTCGTATGGAACTCACACCACTTTCCTGTGTCCTTTTTCAACTTCGCGACATTGTTCTTTGCTTGCAGCTTTGGCGGGTTGTCTTGGGCCACCCCGCCTTGGCATTGTCCTTTGTTCTATAGTTTGGGGGTACCTTTCCCTTGTTTTGGATTCATAGATCCAAGGTCTTGCCTCTTCTGTTTAAACTTTTTCTCGACCTTGACGGCATATTGGTATGTTGTGCCGAGCGAGGAGATGTTCAGGAATTCTATTTCTTCCTGGATGTGCTTGTGTAGGCAACGACGGTATTTGAGTAGCAAATGTTGCTATGTATCCTTGATACCCAACTTTGTGCAAAGGGTATGGAAAATATTGGTAAATTCTAGTATGTCTTGGTCCCTTCTCTGGCGCAACGTGGTCCACTTTATGTATTGATCCTCATAGCTTCTGACAGGGTAGTACTACTCCTTGATGACATCCCGGAATGATTTCCAAGTGGGTGTGACTAAAAATAGTGAGCCTGTACTTTCATCCTTCTGCTCGCAGTAGGTTTCCCACCAATCCTCGATGTGGGGGGCTGTTTTGAGAAGAGATAAAATAAACGTTTCTCGACTAAAAAAATCATGAACAGAAAAATAACCCTCTAGCACATTTAATCATTTATCAAGGCATATGCATCTATATGACCCTCGAATAAGGGGATTTCAAAATTAACTTGTACCTTAAACGAGTGTGGCATTTTCAGAGTTGTTCTTGGAAGCCGATGCGTCACCCCTAGGTAGCCGCTAAAGGATGTGGGAAAATTTGTCCATCATCGCGTTCCTTTGTCACTCGAGGGCTTCTTCAAGTAGGATTTTGATAGGATCTCCTTCCCCCTCGTCTTTCTCTTCATCCGCCATGGGAGGCCGTTGGGATTTGCGAGGCTGGTCTTGCAAAGGTTTGACTAGTTCAAGCCCTAACTCCTTATATCACGACCTCGTTGGGGACATGCAAAGAAAAACAAAGAAGAAAAGAAAATTGCTTTGATACAACTGATATGGATTTAAACAAGAATCCAACAAATTATAGACATAACCATAAACACAGAGATGCAGCGGAAATAATACTTCATTTCATTAATGCAAAATATTGAAATATCTTTACAAATAGGGATGGAAATAAACCAGCTAGGGCAATCGTAGCTTATCTTTGGGCAGAGATGTGGAGGCTACATGCCTCTGAACTTTCTTACAATGAGGCTCAAGGGCCTTTCTATTATTAAAAAATAAGAGAAAAACCTAAACAACCAAAACCATAACCCAAGGAGATGTAACACCAAGAGTTTATTGGTCCCGTTGGGGTGAGTTGGAAAACCAACTTCCCAGGGTTGCAACATGGTCATATTATCTCCATTTGATGTGCATGATATCCCATTGGAAAGATGTCTCCGAGGACTACAATGGAAAAGACAACTTTAGATAGAAAATTGTTGGTGGTAGATTTCCCAAAAAACGTCGTTTAGGGCCTCAAAACGGCTCCAAAAGTTTAGGACCCAAAAACTGCTAAAAATAGTAAACTGTACTATAATTAACAAAACTGAAAAACTAAAAGAAGCAATGGTGGGGATCCAAGTGGAATTAGCAAGTGGCGAGCAATATCCACCTGGATCACTAGCATAGTTTTTTTCTCATTTTGGGCTAACTAATATGCACCCTGCTCCGGATCCATCATTAGATTTGGATCCGTCAAAAAATAATTTCCAA
Organism: Pinus taeda; assembly: GCA_000404065.3. Classification (NCBI taxonomy): domain Eukaryota; kingdom Viridiplantae; phylum Streptophyta; class Pinopsida; order Pinales; family Pinaceae; genus Pinus; species Pinus taeda. The sequence goes on from APFE031066174.1 coordinate 229,910, forward strand.
AATAATGAGCTAACTACAGGTTTATCTTCAAAATTTATGCACTTAGAAGCATCTATTTGAGAAAAAATTTCAACTTGCGATATAACAAAATTTTCCAAGAAGGGTGAAGTATTTCCATTAAAATTTCCTAGAAATGATTCAACTTTGTAGTTTCCGCTGATATTGTTGTTATATGCGACTGACTCATTCTCCCTCTCTAGTTTTGTAACGATATAATTTTGATGTTTTTTGTGGTCAACCCTTATTTGATTTGGGTTGCCTTTATAAGGAAGCCACATGTGAGACTAGCCAGTTGCAAATTAGCCATGAAGCTTTTTTGACCAGGCTCTACTAAGGATTAAATTGTAGAACTCAGGGATATCAGCCATAAGAATTTCAATGAGATGATACACTTTAGGGTTTGATGAGAGTCTAATAGTGACTTCATTTATCTTTCCTATAAGTTCAACTTGGGATTGGTCTAATTGCACAATGCACACAACAAATTTTTTGGGCTCAACTTTTAATTTCGCACAAATTGTTCCTGGTAGGATTTCATTGGACATGGTGTTAAGGACATTTTGTAGACCTTCAAGGTAAAAAGGATCTTTACTTTTTTTTTTCTTGGATTCGTTCCTAAAATTCACATTCTTTGATTTGCATTCTTCTAACGCATTTTTCTTATCTAAGGCCAGAATATGTTTTTCTACAGCTATGGCATCTTTCATGTTTTCTACCAAAGTTGGTTTGGAAACCCTATAAACAAAATAGTCGTGTTTGAGGGAAGGGCAGATATGTACCATTCATTTTGGACTCCATCATTGGGCTTAGATGTTGTTGGGATTTTATTCAATAACTTGTTAAAACGTGAATTGAATTTCTTAATTGGTTCTTTAGGTTTGACTTTGAAGTTGGGGAGATCATTGATAAGAGTAGTCATAGAGCTATCATCTCCAAATTTGGTTAGGAATTGCTCTTGAAAGACTTCCCAACTATTTATGGAACCCGATGGTAATGAAAAGTACCATGACCATGTTGATCCTTGTAAGCTATAAGGGAATAATCTTACAACTACATATTCTTCCACTACTTCATTTAGGTTTATGGACAACATAAAATTGTTTATGTGTTCTTCGGATGGTAAACCATCATCAGGATTGAACTACTAGCCACTTTTCTGGAGGGGATGGTAATGGATGTAAGGGTACCACCATATGTACAGCTCCTGGATTTGTCCATGGCCTTTGTGGTTTTTGAGCCATTATAGTTATCTATGTAGAGGACGATGTTCCTTTATTTGAAGGTGATTGGGTAGAGAAGGCTTGTGCTCTAGTACCACTGTAAACCACAATCTAGAGTTGTGAGGTAGATGGTTGATTTTGTGATGAAGTGGATGGAATGAGTGAGGATATTTGAGGTGATGATGAAAGAAACTCATTATGGGATTTAGATTGTGTCTTCTTAGCTCTATTATGGTTTGGTAGAGGGAATTCAAATGGGGGGATTCAAAAATTTTCACTTTATGCTCTAGTTAGCCTTTGAGATGAGGGGAACTGAGAAGAAACATTAGCTTGGGATTACTTAGATTCTTCTTGAGATATTGAAATCCCCTATAGCTTATGGATCAAAGACTGGAATTCACGGGTTTCTGTAGAAGAAGATTGATCTGACTTCTTTGAAATCATAGTAGTGGATTCTAAAGGGTTCTTTACAACTTCTCACTTAGGATTTGGAGATTTGGAATGTGATCAAGAAGTTGGAGGAGATGGTATGGGATTTAGATTGTGTCTTCTTAGCTTTATTATGGTTTGGTAGAGGGAATTCAAATGGAGGGATTCAAAAATTTTCACTTTATGCTCTAGTTAGCCTTTGAGATGAGGGGAACTGAGAAGAAACATTAGCTTGGGATTACTTAGATTCTTCTTGAGATATTGAAATCCCCTATAGCTTATGGATCAAAGACTAGAATTCACGGGTTTCTGTAGAAGAAGATTGATCTGACTTCTTTGAAATCATAGTAGTGGATTCTAAGGGGTTCTTTACAACTTCTCACTTAGGATTTGGAGATTTGGAATGTGATCAAGAAGTTGGAGGAGATGGTCAGGGAGTTTTACTCTTAGAATGGTCTGTTGATTTGAATTTACTTGTGATTCATAGTCAAGCCATCCCTCTAGTCCCAAAATGTTGAACCCTTGAAAATCATTGCTACAACATGGGGGAAAACCATCTGGTCAATACCTTTGTTAGAAAATCCTTTTTCGTTTTGGTGTAGTGGCTCAAACTGGGGATAATGGGAGCAGTTTTTAGAAAATATTTCACAGTGTTGGTGGGGTGATATATGATGTAACAGGATAATGCCTAAGCTAAGTGCAATCTAATCTAACTCACAAACACATGCATATATCCTAGTTTAACACTATTTAGCTATAAATATAGCTAGAATTAAATACAATATGTGATCTACAATGATATCCTACAACAATTGGTAATAAAGATCATTCAACTGCAATAGGAGGTGAAATCGTTTAACATTAATAATTTTGGATAAATAGTTAGCCGAAACGATTGTGAAAGATATATCACATATAAAATCATTCATGTATTCAGAATAAATTCAAAGCCAATATCATACAAAACTACAATAATGTTTAACTCTAATTCATACTTTCACACATAAAAGAATTAAAAGAAGATGTATTTCCAGATACATAAATAAAACAAGATCATAAGATAAAATTACCATCTATGACGATTCCTTCTCATGTGCTTCGGCAATATTAATCCAATCTCGATCAATCCAAAACATTTTAAGAGTACAAAAGTGCATTTCAGTAGAGAATGCTAGATATTTGAAAGAAAATAGATCATGTTCCATTCATTCCATGAGAACCTCCTCAAAAGTACATAAGTGAAATGTTTCTAAGAATGTTTCTGATAAAATTTTTGGACCCCTCTCTAAATGCACGAGAGGGGTTTAAATACTAAACTATACATCCTAAAATAGATTATTACAAAAATAGTTGAGGAGGTTTAAACGACCTTCCTCATATCATGCGAAAACAAAACTAAAAATAAAAATAAACTAAGTGGCTAACTCTTTTGCATTTGATCTTTGAGATGGAAAATATTTGTCAAAGGCTTAAGCTGTGACGATTGGCTGATCACATATTTCAAGTGCCGAACAAATATAGTGTCTGTTAGTGCTTGTACCATTTAATGGTGGAGGTTGTTAAGAATCTCAAGGTCATCCACTAGATGTATGGTTTTACGAAGAATTGCTAGTACGCTTCCCAGTTTGGCTTACCCATCTGTTTGATTACCTCCTCCTTTTCCTTCGATGGTTGCCTCCACTACTACTCTAATTGTTTGACATCTGGAATAAATCCCGGTATTCATTCTGTAACCAGGTTGGTGTTGGAAATAATACTGAGAGGGGGGGTGAATCAGTATTAGCAAATCAATAAAACTTTTTCATTTCCATACTTAGATACATATACGCTACTTCAGTTAAGTGAACTTGTGTGTATACGCGACTGTATCTAATGCAACTAGTGTATATCCATAATACTTATGATTCAGATAATCCATTATATGTTAATGCATCAGAACTTCATTGACCATATGAACAGTAGACAGAAGCAGTAAAACAGAACATATCATCACACACAATAAGCACAGATGAACACCATGTTATAAGGTGGAAACCCAATGTGGGTGAAAACACCTGCTGCAAGTCGTCTCAATCTTCTTTAATAAAATATTCTTTTTACAATAGTTTTGTACTGGTGCAGACTTATACCAGTACACAGGCTTCTACCTGTAGAAGGCTACAACCTTCTCTCGTTCTCTAGCCTCTCCTGGAAGGGAGCTACAACCCCCTTTGCTCTTGTACTAGCTGATGTACTAATACGTAGGTGCCGACCCACCGAAGGCTACAACCTTCTCTTTTTTCCTCCAAGTACCACGTTTCATCAATTTTTAGACTGGATACACTGAAGCACAACTCTAAATCTGAAGGCCACGTTTCATCCAATTTTCATACTGGACCCATCAATATCATTGAAGCACACAATCAATCAACACTTTCATTATAAATCTTTGAATCACCCAATACTGAATCATTGCAAAGCAGTCACTAGAACACAGAGCAGAACACTGAACTCTGCAACAATCTTTAGAACCAACTGTATCATCAAAAATCATGCATTAAGGTGTATACGCTACTACAATGAACCAAACCTATGTACGTACGCGCTATCACCAAATCCAACCCGCTTACATATCTATAAATATTCAATCATGACATTTGATCCTGATTTATCCTTAGATCTTGTTCTCCATCAACTTGTGAGATCCCTCCTTAGCTTAGATCAAGCAACCTATAACCTGCATATTGGATCTCCTCCTTCATCAGAAATTCAAGACTTTTTCCATGCATTTGCCTAATGATCTTCTTCTCCTTTTATAGTCTTAGGCCTTGCTCAATACCATGGTCCAAAACCATAATAAACCAATACCATGAACCTGAAACTAGGTATCAACACATCCGACGAGATGCCATGGTCCACAACCATAGGTTCAAATCCCAAGGACTAACTACCATGGTCCAAAAGAAAGTTCTCCAAAATATACGTGCCTTTGTTACGTCTAACCCGCGTGTATACGCGACTCAGTCACGATGAACCTGCCTATATATATTTTTCTCTTCATTCTTGTAGACTGATCATCAATTCCTTGTTGCTGACCTCCTTCACTAAGATTTTCCATCTGTGTGATTTGGCATCTAGGACAACACTTGTCTCATAATGCCAACAATATCCCCGTTTGGACTTGATGGAAAAGCTAACTTTGTCACACTTAGAACTAACATCTGATTCCTTTGCGTTGTCCTGCATCCCATGCATTCAATCACATTTGATATCTCTTCTGAAGATTCATCTAGTTATATCTAAGTGAGATGTTCTTTTATGAGTGGGTTGCCATCAAGTACAACACATGCATCATAATGCCAACAATATCCCCCTTTGGACTTGATGGCAACAACACCAAATCACTCTCCCCCTTTGACATCAAGGGCAAAGGGTGGACCAAGATATTTACTTTCTTTGATAAACATCCCGCTGACCATACTCCCTCTGAGTACCCACTAAAATCTCTGAATGAACTCCCCCTTTGTATATGCCAAGGTGTATCCATCTGACCATGCTCCCTCTGAGTACATGCTGAAGTCTCTGCTTTGCTGAAATGTGATGTTCATGCTCCCCTTGACTGTAGGCAAGATTTGCAAAAAGATGTTCTAAGAAGAACATGACTCTATTATAAGTGACCTTCCTAACATCAAAGACTCATACATACATCCATCTCCCATCCATGTGGCACTTGACTCATCTTCCCAACTAAGTGAGGATACATCAAAAGTTTACACATGATAAACCAAGAACATTACATCATCCATCATAGGCATAGTGGGGAAACCAACATAGGACGTTACATGACCTTGATAATAATAAAGGAAATACAAGACATAGAGACCAAATATCAAGAGCAAGACTTATGAAAGTTATCAATGACTAATATTAGTAGCATCTGTCAAACACTTTTCAGCTCAACAACCATGATATTCTATTCTCCTTATGTACTTGATCTATCTGATCCCAACACCAGCTTGTGTATATGAACTAAGAGCTTCTAAGGTAATGCCAACAATGCATTATTAGAAGTTTATCTTCTCCCCATGAAGTTGTGCCAGTTGGTCTCTGTCAGACTCATATCAGACTCTTCTCAACTTGAGTCTGGCCTACTGATTTCATTCAAACCAACATATATGCAACTGTATCCATAGAAACATGCGTATATACGTGGATACTCTTTATTAAACTCACATACACTATTTCCAGATCAGCAACCTACAAATGTCCTGTACCAAGGGATGTCTACATATAGAAATCAATTCATCCTTTTGAACAACATCATAAATCATTCACATTATATCATATGTGAAAAACACCATAGTCATCATCATCAAGATCTGCATGACCATCCAGGTAACATTATACGAGAATATCCCTCATCTGATAATCATCAATCAACATATGTGAGGATCAACATATCATCATATAGGTAAGAATTTATCAGCATATCTCCAATAATGCAATTCCATGTATCCAACACTAAGTATCTAGAGCTCAAGATCTTGTCAAGGTTTCTTTATATTATTAACATCAACAATCCTTATCTACATGATCATCAAGAATCCTGCATCATGATCTTCATGCATATGACGATAGTAACATATGAGAGACTCATCATCAATTAATGACGTTGTGTATTCAATCTTTGTACTTCTCCTTATCCTTAAGAAGATCACCATGTAAGCACCATTAGAGAATCAACCACAAATCTGATCTAAATCTCAACTATGTAACCCCAAGAATCATGTGAATGACTCATAACCATATCATAGCAAGATGAATCATTTATCCATATAAGCATCATCACCAAGGACTATTAACCATAATGCCAACAATGCATTATTAAAGGCATCTGCTCCCCCTCAACTTGTGCCATCTGTTACTGTTAGATATGATCATGCATATATCAGAAATAAGCATCAAGACATCATCATCAAGTTAGGATCAAAACACTCCTAAAAATCTTACAAGTACATCCTCAACAGACTGTAACTATTAACCGATAGAGCAAATAATTGACTGAATCATATCGGACCCTTTTTCTGAGCCTGTCCCCACTGATTTTCCTCAGACTGACATATACGCGAATTTGCAGTGTCTGACTCACGTATATACGTGAATTCCCTTTATGAAACTTGCGTATGAGATTTAGGATACTGAAGCTATACATTTTCAGCTCCCCCTAAGTCTGTGATGTCTGTGTTGTGCTGCATCTGCGTACATTGTGCGGTGCCACATCTTTCTGACTGAACTTCCTTCTTCTTCCATATCTTCAAGCGTGATGATGACGTTTTCTCCTTTTGATATGGTGCCCATACTTTGATCCTTCATTCCTTAGTTATATGTCCAAGCTTGTTACATGTGTAACATCTTACATGTCTCATATTTCTTCTATAGCAATCAACAGCTCTGTGACCAAACATATTGCAAGCAAAGCAATATCCATTAAAGTACCTTGAATGAGATGATCTTTCTGCATGATGGTCTTGAACCCTTCTTCTTCTACATCTGGCTGCAACATGTCCAAGATTATGACATACATAACATTCAACATTATTCATAGGAGGAGTAAATAATTTTCTTTGAGGAATTTCTTTCCTTGGTTGATGATGAGAATGACCTTTCATCTCCTTATTGAGCATTTCAGATTTTGCAGTTGAGTCCCTTGTCTTACTTTGTGAACTAGATTCACCTTCAATAGATTCATGAAAACTAAGACCAGTTCTGATAGTAGGAGACCTTTGACTATTAAGAATATCATCCAAGACCTCAGTATTATCTTGAAATCATAAAAGCTTATCCTTATCTTCTAATTTACCTTTCAAGATATTTACCTCAACTTGAAGTTGTTCTTCCTTTTCAAGACATTGCTTCTTCCAGATTTCTTCTGTCTTTCTTCCTTCTTCTATTTGTTGCCTTAGTTTGAGTATCTCCTTTTCTTGTTCTTCATTCACACCCTGCTGCATTTGATGGATTCTGAAGGCACATTCTAACTAAGATTTTAAGCTGATAACTACGTTTCCTTGTTTTTCAATAGCTTGGAGTAGATCTTTATTCTGCTTCTTTGATTCTTCAAGATCTTCTTTTAGCGATCGGATCGTGGCTTCAATATTTTCATAGTAACTGGATCTATCTCTGAGTTTCTTGATGGTTGTGCTTCTTTCATTGACTTCATCGCTTAGTGTTGTTGCTTCATCCTGCAACTTTTGATATTTGTCCTTGAATAACTTCCTTACCTTGTTTCCTTCTTCTAGCTGGGCTTTTAGCAACTTTTGATATTTGACCTTGAATAACTCCCTTACCTTGTTTCCTTCTTCTAGTTGGGATTTTAGTTTGGTAGCTTCTTCTTTGAAGTCATGTTCCCTTTTCTTCAATAGATCTTGTTCATGTCTGATTTTGTCTAAAAGCCTTTTAAATTCTGCCTCTATTTGATATCTTTCTTGTTCACCCATAAGAGCAAATTTAGTTGTTTCGCTATCACTTTCATCTTTTCCAAATGGATAGATAGTTGGAACATCAGAGGATAGCAAATTCATACCTGATATTTCATTTTCATTCTGAAATGATTCTAAATCTGATTCTGAATCTGAAGAGCTTCTTACACCTAATCCCCAATCGATTCTCCCACTGTCATAGTTCTTCTGAGATGTCTTCTTCTGCTTATGTGCTTTCTTCTTAAGCTTCTTTCCCATTGTTCCAAGGATCTCCTTCAAGCGATCAAGCTTCTACAAAAGAACCTGCTCTGATACCAATTGTTGGAAATAATACTGAGAGGGGGGTGAATCAGTATTATCAAATCAGTAAAACTTTTTCATTTCCATACTTAGATACATATACGCTACTTCAGTTAAGTGAACTCGCGTGTATACGCGACTGTATCTAATGCAACCAGTGTATATCCATAATACTTATGATTCAGATAATCCATTATATGTTAATGCATCAGAACTTCATTGACCATATGAACAGTAGACAGAAGCAGTAAAACAGAACAGATCATCACACACAAGAAGCACACATGAACATGATGATATAAGGTGGAAACCCAATGTGGGTGAAAACCACCTGCTGCAAGTCGTCTCAATCTTCTTTAATAAGAAATTCTTTTTACAATAGTTCTGTACTGGTGCAGACTTATACCAGTACACAGGCATCTACATGTAGAAGGCTACAACCTTCTCTCATTCTCCAGCCTCTCCTGGAAGGGAGATACAACCCCCTTTGCTCTTGTACTAGCTAATGTACTAGTGCGTAGGTGTCGACCTACCGAAGGCTACAACCTTCTCTTTCTTCCTCCAGGTACCACGTTTCACCAATTTTCAGACTGGATACACTGAAGCACAACTCTAAATCTGAAGGACAAGTTTCATCCAATTTTCATACTAGACCCATCAATATCATTGAAGCACACAATCAATCAACACTTGCATTATCAATCTCTGTATCACCCAATACTAAAGCACTGCAAAGCAGTTACCAGAACATAGAGCAGGACACTGAACTCTGCAACAATCTTCAGAACCAACTGTATCATCAAAAATCATGCATTAAGGTGTATACGCTACTACAATGAACCAAACCCATGTACATACGCGCTTTCACCAAATCCAACCCGCGTACATATCTGTAAATATTCAATCATGACATTTGATCCCGATTTATCCTTAGATCTTGTTCTCCATCAACTTGTGAGATCCCTCCTTAGCTTAGATCAAGCAACCCATAACCTGCATATTGGATCTCCGCCTTCATTAGAAATTCAAGACTTTTTCCATGCATTTGCCTAATGATCTTCTTCTCCTTTTATAGTCTTAGGCCTTGCTCAATACCATGATCCAAAACCATAATAAACCAATACCATGAACCTGAAACTAGGGATCAACACATCTGACGAGACGCCATGGTCCAAAACCATAGGTTCAAATCCCAAGGACTAACTACCATGGTCCAAAAGCAAGTTCTCCAACATATACGTGCATTTGTTACGTCTAACTTGCGTGTATACACGGCTCGGTCACGATGAAGCTGCGTATATATATTTTTCTCTTCATTCTTGTAGACTGATCATCAATTCCTTGCTGCCGACCTCTTGCACTAAGATTTGTATCTATGTGATTTTCCATCAAGGATAACACTTGTCTCATGATGCCAACAGTTGGTGCCATGGATATTTTCATTGATGGCTTCTATTATGTTGTTTTTTGTTGATGTTGTGATCGTTATTTCTCTTTTTGCATGCTTAAGTCGAGAATCCCAATCTGTGAATAAGATGTCTTTATCTGATTCCTCCAGCTTTGGAAGATCAACCTTTCTCCCATATTCTGATTCTTTCCAGGTGATAAAGTCAGAAATATTTTTACATATTTCATCATACTCAAGTCTCATGTCGATAACTTCTCTTGTTATCTTATCATTGATCTTGTAATAAGAACTTATTTGCGAGATTTTCTAGCAAAGAACTTCCTTCTGCTGCATTAGTTGGGAGTTAAGACTAAGTACTTCCTTTATGAACTCGTCGATTTGTAGATTATCTTTATACTTATATGTCCTAGCTTGTATTCGCACATCTCTTTCCGTTAGACTTGCCTGATGTTGTATTTGCATCTATTCAAGTTCCTGCTGGAGCTAGGCTACCTGTAATTATCATTGTTGACTGGATTTCTCCTGAGAAAATTGTTGTTCCAACATAATAATTCATTGTTCCTTTTCCTTAAGTAGGATTTGGACCTTCGTCACTTTGTCAATAGTTTTCGTAGCATAGGCTCCTACAGATTGTGATAATTTTGTGAGATTTTCAGATGAGTCCATGGGCGAATCCTTCCATACAATGTCCATTGGTTCATTGTCAGGAGTCCTAACAGCCACAACGTCTAACTTTATTTTATTCCTTTGTCTCTTCAAAACAAACTTATGGGTAGGACTATAATATACATCTGGTGGAGGAATTTCCTCGTTTCTCAAAATAATCTCTGAAGTGGGGGTGGCAAGAATGAGCTCAACATCCTGAGTGCCTACAACTTTTTCTGCTATTATTTCTTGAGTTGAATTGTGTTGTGTTTTCTTAGGATTCTATATCTCAGATGTGTGTTCATCTGTGTGAAGCTTCTTGTTGAAATGTTCCCATTCCTCTTCCAAATCAATAACTGGAATTTTTGTTGACTGATTGGATGTTGAGCAAACTTTTTCCTGTTTCTTTGCC